>JAUZSX010324313.1:0-11443 GCA_034780655.1 Idiosepius hallami | reverse complement strand
TAAAGTTAATACTCAGATTATGGTGAGAAAAACATCCTAAACTACCAAGATGAGGACAAAAGTCCACAAATAAAGTTTATAGTGAGAAAAACATCCTAAACTACTAAGATGAGGACAAAAGTCTGCAAATAAAGTTAATGGTTGTATCTTCTTAAGCTGAGCAATTTAAACTTGTCTGGGATTTGGTAGTTGTGTGTCAAAGACAATAAAAATTCCACCAAAAGAAGTCAGTTTTAATCTTCATAAGTCCCGATTCTCTCACATAAAAGTAGATTATGAAAATAGAAATATTCTATAACTTCCCTTTAAAAAAACTACAAACAAAATATGTTTTCAGAAAATCATGGATTTTTTTTTTTAAAGGAGTCCTCCATACGACCTCCATCCAATAAAAAAGATGAAATATTAAAAAGGTAATAAAGTTTTTATTAATAAAATCAAGTGATTATTTGTTTGAAAAATATTCAAAATGGAATTTTAAAAAATCAGTAAAAAGAATTCCTAAATCTTGTATTGATACATTTTCATTGTAATTCCCTTAAGGGGTTTAACTTGTCTGATTATAATATATACAAAAGGAAGGAAGGAAGAAATAAAAGAAAGGAAGGAAGAAACAAACAAAAGAAATGAAAGAAAGAAAAGAAAGAAAGAAAAGAAAGGAAAGAAAAGGAAGGAAGAAAGAAAAGAAGAAAGGAAAGAAAGAAAGGAAGGAAGAAAGAAAAGAAAAAATAGAGGATTAAAGAAAGAAAGAAAAAAAAGAAGAAAGGAAGGAAGAAAAGAAAGAAAAAGAAAAGAAGGAAGAAAAGAAAAAGAAAGAAAAGAAAAAATACACAGAAAAAAAAAAGTCAATTCCATCAACAACCACAACAGAATTTTTTTCTTCTCCTCATAATACAAAATAAAAAAAATATATAAAAAAAATCCAATAATCTTTCATGGTGTAAATAAAAGAAAGTAATCAATTATTATTTTTTTTCTTTCTTTTTTTTTTCATCTCTTTTCTTATTCATAGATAAATAAACGATCCTCATTCTCTGACATTCGGCATCAAAAAGAAAGGCTTGGTTGCGGGATTAATAGAAATATATTATTATTATTATTATTATTATTTCTTTGTCTTATTTTTTTTGCAATGAATGATTTTAGAACCGGCTTTTTTTTCCTGGAAATGTGTTTTTAGCTTTAACTCGCAGACAGAATCTATAGAAATGTTTCTAAAGACAAAGGCCGCAGCAAGAAGCCTTTCTCCCCCCACCCGCTATAACACCCACTCAAATTTTTTATTCAGAATCCAAAGTACACATTACCCACAGCTGTTCATGGAAAAAAGAAATACTAGGGTCTTTGTACAATACCCTAAACAATAACAGGGTGATGTTTAGGATGATGACAAGGATGAGAATGATGCTTATGATGATGATTATTGGTTTTTATGATAGTAATTATTATTATTATTATTATTTTAATTTAGATTTTACTTACTTCATATTTTATTAAACTAAATCCAAATTTATCATTATTATTTAATCAATAACAATATTTGTTATGATAATAATAAAAGAGAGAGAGAGAAAAAAAAATATATATATATATTTATATATATATATATATATTAATCTGTGTAATAAGATTGCTTAAATGTAGAGTTAGAGTGCTCAATATCAGTAATATTTGTAACTATGAGTTTCCAAATAGCAATTATGTGTTTAGTATTTGACTACGACCCTATGGGATTCTGCATCTGTATGCCGTATGGACTTATTCGTTTGTGTCATGGCCATTTATGGTCACACGTGTGGCCGGCCGGCCGGCCGATTTAGCGGCAGGACCCCCTTTTGGTCATGTTGGTCGTAATTCTGACGTTCTCCATTCTGACAACAGGACCGGGACAACAGGACTAGAAGGAGTGTGTACCACAGTCCCTGGTCTTGGCGCTTTGTTAGGAGTGGTCTTCCTCCGTCTCAGGTCTTGGGTTGGTGGTCTTGGTCCTGATTTGGGCGAATCGATTATGTGTTTAACATTTGTCTACGACCCTATGGGATTCTGCATCTGTATGCCTCTTATGCCTCTGTATGCACTTAACTAATATACACGCTTTATCACTGATATTGAGCACTCTATATATAAGCAATCTCACGAGAAAGCGAGAGAGAGAGAGAGAGATGAGAATAAAATTCTGAATAACCTATTTTTTGTTTAAAATTTTCAGTTTAAGATTTTGTATATTTAATGATAGGGATGAGAGATGAGATGAGGACAATAGTCCAAATAATCTTAGTTATCAAACCACATTATAGAAATACGAATTCAGTCTATAGTATTTAAAATTTTCAAATATTTTCAATAATTCTTTGTTCCAGAAAAAACATTGATTGAAATAACAATAACAATAGAAATTTTTAAAAATCAAAAGATAAAGAACCATATATTGTATTTGAGGGCAGCGACGGTGGAGCATTGGTAGAAGCTCGGGCTGTGAGATCGTGTTACGCGAGTTCAAATCCCAGACTCTCTTGTCAGAGATTCCATGCCAGCTTAACGTTGGCATGACTTTACAGACTCTCCTGTTTGATATTGTGAACCCTTTAAGAATAACGCCACAACAATTACCTACCAATTTACAGGTGAGGGTCATTTTGGATGCTATTCTTTCCATTGCCAAAAACACATTTATTTCCTAGGATACGAGATGAAATTAACAAACATTTTTCCAATATTCATGGTTTATTTATTATCCATAAATTCTATAAGTAAATTGGTTTGTTCACTAGAGTACTTCCACTTGTGGGGGTTCAATTCATATCATTACAAATTCTATTGGGGTAACAACACCCCAAAAAAGTTACTGATCCCTGCTTTAGAGTTATTCTTCTGGGGTAGTTTACACCCCCATACCATTGACATAATGGACTTATCTTGGCTCTATGTAAACCAGACATTTTCTGCCTTTGAGCAGAGATTAGTTACGTAGTTTAATCACTCGTACATATTACCCGACTCTCTATATTCATATTGTGACCACTTTAACAACAGTTATATAATAAGGACAACAGTTTTTCTGAGAAGGTCTTTCTTTTATGTAAACAGGTTGTTAAGAGAAAAGTTTTAGCCCATATCTAGAGTGATTGAGGGGATTCATAGTCTTTAGGCTACATAGCCTGAAAGTGAATGCAACATATAGAGTGGAATATAAATGCACATACCCTGGACTCAAGGTCCAAAACACTTAAAATCTACTTCTTTAAGAAAATTGAAATTGGTGTTAAATAAAATAAAGATTAAAACTACAGATCAAGATTTTAAGGGAAAAACTTTTACCCAGAAAAAATGTACTTGATTTTAACCCTTTATTGCCTAAAGAAACAATAAATCGGCCCTGGCGATTTAAGGCAAAAGAAGACACACAAACACAACAATATTTCAACCTTCCACCTTAGGACACTGACTTAGCATTATTAACAAGTAATCACTTAGAGTCTTTCTATTTAAAAAAAACCATAGGGTCGAAATGTCAGTGTATCTTTTTTGCCTTTGGTTACGAAGGACCGATCTATTGGCCCATTAGGGTCGAAAGGGTTAAACTAGAATAGATATGGTGATATTGTTTTTTGGAATTTATAAGAAATTCTTGAAAAAATTCAAATATTATTTTATGTACAATAATATGCAAAAAGCATTATTTTATAAAAAAAATCCTTTGTGTTAAAAACTAAAAAAAAATTTTGAAAAAAATTTAATTTTTGATTTTATATGAAATTCTTGAAAATATTTAAAAAAAAAAAAATTGAAATAGTCATTTATGTACAATAATATGCAAAAAACATTGTTTTATAAAAATCCCTCGTGTTAAAAACAAACAAACAAAAAAAAATCGAAAAAAACATTTTTTCTCAATAAACAGAGAATGAAAAATATTTCCAAAAAAAAGTCTTAAAAATAAACTTGAATTTCCAAAGAAAAATCAAAAGAAATGCAATTCAATTCAGTTAAAAAATGACCAACTAAAAAAATATCATCGTTTCTAACATTGAGAGAATTAAAGAATTATTATTTTTCTCACAATTATTTCTTCTCATAAAATCTCCAAAACCAAAATTGTTTTATTTTTATTATTAACTCGAAATGTTAATGTGCATTTCTTTCTACTTTTGAGTTAGTTTAGGTCATCAGTGGGGATGTTGTTTGTGCTAAGTTAATCCCATTAACTGAATTGTACCAAAATATTATGCAGCAGAAGAAAATAAATGTTGTGCGAAAAAAGATATTTTTTTTTAAAAGAGAAAGGGAGAAAGAAAAAGAAAGCTAAAGTTTATGTTGTATAAATTGTTTTTCCTTTTTAAATACAATACATAAGAATTTTGAATAAAAAAAATTGCTTAAAATCAACAATTTTTTTTTTATTCAGTTTAAAAAAGTTAAAATTAAAGATAAAAAAAACATTTAAATTACAAAATCCTTGAAAATAATGATAATCATAATAATAATAATAATAAAAATTTCAAATATAAAAAAATTACATTTTTTAAAAGAAAGATGAAACTTAAAAAAGGATTTAAATGAGGAAATTTTTTAAAATAATTAATAATAATAATAATAAAAGAACTCAAAATAAAATTTAGAAAAAAATGAATAATAAAGAATTTAAAACAAAAGAAATAATTTTTAGAATAAAATAAGATAAAAAAAAGAGGACGAGTTAATTTTTCAAAGGCTTCTTGACTAACATTTCTATTTTCTTCTTGAAAAATTAATACAAATTGAAAAATGTATGTTTTTTATGTGATCAAAAACATCACTAAAATTTCATGGGATCATACCAGTCTTTATATATATATATTAAATCCAACCATACTTTAAAAACAATAATCAACTAAAAAAGGGGATACATTAATCAATGATAATCAATTAAAATAATAATACGATGATCAATTAAAACACACACATAAAAAAAGGGGGCCGGGGGCCTAAAGTGCTTTTTGTTCAGACTAACTTTGTCAAGGGTAATGTCTGAAATTATATTAGTAAGTATATTATTATTTATTTTATTATTGTTTTAATTGATCATCGTATCATTGATTAATCCATCTACTTTTTTATTATATATTATTGTTCTTAGTTTTAAAAATATGGTTGGACATTTTTCATATATTATTTAAGTTTTGTTATACAAATATAATATATATATATATATATATATATATATTATTTTAGATCCATCAAGACATTCTTTTTGTTTTAAGAAACAAAAAAAGATTCGTTTTTCGGGGTTTTTTTTTTTGGTTTTTTTTTGGTAACCAAACATCCTTATCAATCATGATGATCATCATACAGAAGTCTCTTTAAAAGCCCTTCTCCGCATCACTCGTTTCCAGTCCCTACGGGGCAGGGCCCCCCCTCCAGGCCGATCAGGGTAAGATCGGAATTGGTGTCCCTGATTCTTCTTTGCTCCCCGTTCTAACAGGGACACACTACTGTGCCGCCTGTGCCATTGGTCTACTTCCTTCTCAAGAAGACTCATACTGTGTCGCCTTTTGTCCACCCAATCATCAATCTCCTTTTCCAAAAACAGGGTCTTCTTCCGATGAAGGGTCACCCATTTCTCGAGGTCAGATTCCCGGGTCAAGGCACTCTGTTGGCACTCCCCGACCCATTTCTCAAGGTCTCGTTCTAGGCTGGCCGCATTCTCGCGCTGTTGCTGCTCCCACTTCTCCAAGTCTCGATCCAAACTCATCGACATCACGTTGTGCGGGGACGGCCACTTCTCGGGGGTCAGCGACAACACCGGCCGGTCCCGTCGACGCTTCCATTTCTCCATGTTTTTGTCCAAACTCGGAAAGTTGTTCTGCTGAAGGTTGGCCCACTTCTCGAGATCCTTGTCGAGACTGACGGCCGTCGACTGACGCAGGCTGGCCCACTTGTCGAGGTTCGAAGCAGCAGAACAACGTAGGCTCTCCCATTTCTCTAAATCTCTATCCAAACTCGACGCCACGTCGTGAAGCTGGTTGGTTGTCCACCGATGGAGGCCGCTTCCGAGTCGGGTCGGGGTGCTGTGGCGACTTGCCCACCTCTCGAGATCTTTTTCCAGGCTGGACGTGCTCTGCTGCTGGGCAGTACTCAACTGCTCAATATCCGTCTCGAGTAAGGAAGCACTGTTCTGTTGCTGGAGCGACCAATTCTGGATCTCTTCCCCAAGAGCAGAGATTGCAACACGCTGCTGCTCAGCCCATAGTTCGGCATCGTCCAGGGCAGATGCTGTGTCCTGAAGATCGTCCTCCTCCTCCTCTTCCTCATCATCATTGTTGTCGTCTAAGGCACTAGGGGTGCACTGCTGTGCCCACTTTTGAATTTCTTGATCCAGCTTCACACAAACACACGTATATGCGCACGTGGTGGGAGGTCAACTTCAAATCAAAGCGCAGGAAGCACAGCAACACCAACAACTGGTGCTACTCTAATTTGCATATTTAAAAAACCCATAAAACAAGTTTAAAGAAAAAGGCAGCAAAAGTTCTTTTTTTTTTTGTTACGTTTCACAACACTATCAGCAAGATTAATAAAAAATAAATAAATATGAGAAGGTAGTGGGATAATGGAAATATTTATAGTTCTAAGTTCTACTTTTGCATTCAAGGAAACCGAAATTTTGGCTCAGTGAGAGAAATTTGAATTTTCTATTCTTTAGGGGGGGTAGTCAGAAAGAAAAATGCAAACTAAAAAATATGTGTATTTATATATCTATATTTTTTTTATATATGAATAAAAAGCAATCTTTTTTTTATATTTAAAACCCCCCTTTTTTTTGTAAATGAGGAGCAAATTTCTTTTTTTTTTATCCAAAAAAATTAATCATATGTAGCAAGCAAGCTCTGCAACAAACGACTTCTGAATCAAGGGAGGTAAGCCAAAAGTTCCAAAAATGAAATATTTAATTCTTCTATCTCTTTTTTTTTTCTTTTTTTTTCTTAAATCTTTTCTATCGTCGCAAATTTGCTTAATTGTTCTTTAGTCGAAATAAATTCCACAGATTTTGGTGAAAATAATAATCCAAAACGAAGCGAGAAAAGAAAAAAAAAATGCCGTATTTTTGTTCAATATTAATCTTATTATTTGTCATCTCGGAGAACAACAACCACAGACAGAAAAAGAAGAGAAAGAAGAAAGGTGTTGTTGTTGTTGCCCATCATCATCATCAACAACTACAATACAAACGATAGAGATCATCAATTTTAATCGCAACATCCAAGTCATTGCCAAAAAACTAGGCTTTCTTCGATTCTGACATTCAACATGGGTTGTTGTTGTCGTTGTTAAGCCAAACAACCATCTTTAAAATAATTTTATAATTTTATTAATCAATTAAAATCCGTTTAGAAAATTATTTTATATAATTTAGATGTTTTTTTTAATTTTTTCTTCAAAATAAAAACCATAGCACGCCAAAAAAAATCACACCAACCACAATATTAATTATTCCCAAATTATTTCAAAGCGGTCGGTAGTCGGGCCCGGTCGGTCGGTTCTCTAAAATCCAACAGTGATGACAGTAGACACTTTAGTTGTGAATGAATGAAAATTCAAGAGTAATATTGAATATCAATATTATAAATTGAATATTATATATTGAATATCACTTGAAGTGATTATTCCATTTATTTCATGAAAACATTAATTCCGTTTTTGTGCAATTCAATTTTTTATGAAATAGTTATCAGACGATTTTAAACAACTCAACAGACAGGTATAATATTTTCAGTTTTGGGAAATCCAAATAAAATAATTCATTGTTTCAAGATCACTTTTAATTGAAATAATTTTTTTTTTAAACAAAAAAATATTTTTAAAAAAAATATTGTGTGTTGGTGGGTGTTGTGTCAGTAACGAACTTCTTAGAAAATTCTGGATTGAATTTTATTTTATTTTTCAAATTTTTTTTTTCCTCTTTTATTCCTCCTTAGTCAGTGTTGAATGTTTTGTTTTAATAGTCTTTCTTTCCTGTCGGATTCGTCCGTTTATACAAAAAAGAAAAACCGACTAAAGTAATTTTCATTTATTTGGTTTCAATTGTTCCTCCATTCGTCCGCCCATTCGTTCACCAATTTAACAACCTAAATATTTTTTTTTTTTTTTAACTCGGTTTTCTTTTTTTAATAAAATTAAAACGATAAAATAATAAAATCAAAATAAATGAATAAAACCAATCGTCACTAAAAATAAGACATAATAATCCGTGATCGGTGGAACGACATTATTTTTATCATTCCACTAAAAACATTTTTTTTAGGAAGTTCTTTTTAAAGAATTAAATTTCCGGAGAGAAAAAAATCAAACCGATTTTTTAAAATATATTTTTTTTAAACGTCACTTCTTGCATTTTTCTTTTTTTAATCTCTTTTCCCAATGTTCTTAAAATCGAAATTCTTTAGCAACTGGTTTGTGACTGGGGGTCTTTCTTTTGCTTTTTACCTTTCTTTCTCTTGTAAATTCGGTAATCATAAATAGCGATGATGCTGCTTCTTGTAAATTATTATTGAGTTATTATTTGTCATTATTGATATAGCCAGGTGAGCTGCTGAAATGGTGAGGAGGAGGAGACACTTGCTTTTAAATGTCTTGTGTGTTTGTGTTGTGTGTACACACAACTACGTACACAGCCAGTGAGAAGAAGAAGAAGAATATTTAGGTTTAATCACAAGAGATATATATGTCTATATTTCAGTCTATTGTGCTTAGATTAAAGGTGTGTGTGTGTGCGTTAGGTAAGACGACGACGACCATAATAAATGGAGTAGAATGAACGATAAGGATTAATAAGTGATGATAAACAGCAGCAACACAACCAGCATTCAAGAAAGAAGGGCTTCTTTCGTTTTCCTTATTTTCTAATTGTTTCAATCGGTCGGTGTCGGTCGGGACCGTGTGCTCTGTGTTGGCTGTTGCTGCCTCACGCGTGCACAATGAGACAGGGGCGGGCGGGCGACCGTGCGGCACGCGCGTGTCAGTGCGTTGCGTCGGTATCTACAAGTGTGTTTGTGTGAGGGATGGGGTTAGCGCACCTTCTCGCATCTGTCCGTGTGGAATGGGCAAACAAACCAATAAACACTAAACACACACACACACACTTACACAGGACACAACAGTAATAATAGTAGTAATGATAATAATAATCTCACACTACTACTGCAACTTTTAACTACCGAGCATATTTTTTCTTTCTTCGTGTAAGTAAAAGGTTTAGGGTTGATTGTCCCCCGCTTCTTCGGTATAGGATTATTTTATTATCCTTTGGATCCTAAGAGGCCAATAAATCGGCCTGGACAATATAAGGCAAAAGAAGACACACCAATATTTTGGCTTTAATATGTTCTTTAATATAACGGCTCCGGGTGACTACTTGGTATTTTTGATAATTCAGGGTTCAAAGGATAAATTTTAATTTTTATTTTTAAGTAATTATGTCAGTCAGTTTGTTTTGCTTTGTCAGTTCAATAAATGAACAAGGACAACAGAAAGGAAAATTATGAAAATGAAAACAAAACGTGGGTTTTAAGAAGAAGGAGGACCTAGGGAGGGAGGGAAGGAAGCCTGGGACAAATTGAAGAAACTTCTAGAAATGAAAGCACTAGAGAGAGAGAGAGAGAGAGAGAGAGAGAGAGAGAGAGAGAGACTAGTAGACAAAACAGAGAGAAGTTGAAATAAGAAAAATTAATTCGGCCTCGGTTCAGTTCCAGTCAGCAAAATACCTTTGGATCCTAACTTATCTAAATAACAAAGTTAAGAGACCCTAACACTTACTCATCCTCAAGCCGTTATATCAAGGGGAACTATTAGGGACAAAATATTGGCGTACCTTATGTCGCCAGGGCCGATATAACGACCCTTTAGGGCCCAGTCAAACCAACAAAGGTTTCATGCTAAATTAATTTCTTACTAACTAAATGTAAACAGACCGAAATGAATAAAACGCATGAAAGAAAGAACCACAGATAACATTTAAGAAATAAATGAAAGTCAGGGGCATGCTTAGGGACCCCGCACCCCGCAATTGCAGGGGGGTGCGAGCTCCCTAAGAGCAGCAAACAAAGCTCTTTGGCTTCACATTAACTAGAAAATCATTATTACACTACACTTATATGTTGAAATCTGTCTCTCTGCTCCATCATCATCATCACCATTCTCCCTCTCTCTCTCTCGTGTGTGTGTGTATTTATATTTTCTGGTCGAAGGCTCCAGTATGTTGGGGGGGTGCAAGCTGCTTTTTTTCAGGGGCCGCAAGGGCAGGCTCTGCATTGGGGCCACTATGTGGGTGTGGCTCTCGGCAGTATCGGCACAGACGACAGTCACGACACTTTACGATGTTTGTTTATAAAACATTTAAACAACAACATTGAAATAAACGAAAACGAAAGAGAGATTAACAAAAAAAAAAAGAAAAAGGTATCTTCTTGGTCCTCAAACTATTAGAGCTTTTTCTTTCTAATGAATAAAATAAAGGAAACCATAAAAAAAAAATGAGAAAGAAAGACCGAAGATAAAACGTGACAAAAGCGAAATTCTTTTTAATATTCTTGTTGTCTATCTTTTATAATTTCTTTTCTAAGAGAGAAAATCTTAAGTTTCAGTTTCATTATCGTCAAGAAAATATAAAGATTGTTATTCTTCTCAGGCCTTTTCTTCCTTTTTCATTTCATATGACAACAGGAGAGACAGAGAAAGAGAGAGAGCACCGACGCAACGCACCGTAATGTGTGTATGCAGGGGCAGGGCCGTGCGTGCTTTCGCTACACTGCTTCTTCGGTGGTCTCGGCTTAGCCCCCCCCCCCGCAATTGCAGGGGTGTCGTCGTATCGCACTCGCACTGTCGCAAGCTCCCTAAAGCAGCAAGATTGTAATGCAAAAAAAATTATCAAAAATAATTAATTATTAGGATTAATTAGAAAAGTATTACAAAACATTTACCAATCCATTTCTCTTTCTGTCTATCTCTCTCTCTATATTTATATATATATATATATATATATATATATATATATATATATATGAATATATATAGTCAAAGGCTCCACTGCTCCAGTATGTTGAGAAGAGTACACAACGTGCCTTTTTTAGGGTAAAAGGGGCCACAAGGCAAATTCTGCGTCGAGGCCGGCTAAGTGGCTAAGCACGACAATGTGTGTGTGTGTGTGTGTGTGTGTGTGTGTGTGTGTGTGTGTGTGTGTGTGTTAATTATAGTGACAATAAAAAGACCAAATACATTTCATTCATTCATTCTAGGATATTTTCTTTTTTACCAAATCCTACCAACAAGTCAAAAACAACAAGCCGCGCGTACGTGGTCCCCCTCTGGGTGCGAGTCAACATTGTGAGTGGAAGATTTGATAAAAATGTTTGAAGCCATGTAAATTTAATAAGTTATTTTTCATTGAAAAAAGGTAGATGAGTTGCAA
>JAUZSX010324303.1:0-11443 GCA_034780655.1 Idiosepius hallami | reverse complement strand
GCACACAAGCAAAAGAGTGAGTTGTAAATGAAAATAAAAAGTGCTTCATGTCTTACAAATTTGTGTTTGAGTCTAAACGTTCTTGTGAATTATTTTTAATTTATAATTTTAATCATATACATAACGTTACAATATAGAGCGAGGAAAACAACTCTTAATCCAAAACATAATGTTAAAACACAACTTTTGGAAACTGCAAGCTTTTTAATAGCGTTATTTGGTCTGATAAGACTAGAATTGATACAGAACTCTCAACAGTTTAATCTTAATTATTACTATTACTAATTTTCATAATTATCATTATTATTATTATTTTTGTCATGGTAATAGTTCATTTGCATATACAATTAGTTTTCATATAAAACTAAATATGACATTTCCTTGTTTATTAAATCCCCAAAGTTTATTGTTGAAGTATTTTATGGACTATTGTCCTGATCTTTATTTTTAGTTGTTGTACTACATTAATTTGATTAGTCTGGATATATTGGGATTCATACTCTGTCCATTCGTTGCTGGACATCCTTGCTTTATCACATCAACATAAGGATATAACTATTGTATATTTGAACTTATGTGCCCATTGTATCACTGGGCTTTTTTAAACAGTGTTGCCCTTCATCTAGATGAGTTACTCTCCCTAGTTTAAGAGACCCATCTGCCCAAGGCAACTTAAGGTAAAAGCAATGGTTTTGATGGGGATTTGAACTCGTTTAATGATTCCAGAGCCCAAGCTTTGACCAAAGCTCTACCATCAATGCTCAAGAATTTGAATATATATGAGTGATATATCTTTATTTTAATAAGGAATGCATCAAGAACACTTGTTTAAGGTTTTGTTTACACGGGGTATACATGTGACTAAGAGTCTCTCAACATAATTTTCTTTCTTCTCTTTTCTTTCTTTCTTCCTTTTACCTTCTCAAGAGGGTGTTTCTGTTCATAATTGATTTATGAATAGATGTAATTCTGTATTGAGAAGGCAATCTTATTAATATTTTTTCTTAACAACACTATGCTATTTATTTAAACAATAACTAGAGGGAAATGGGGATTTATACCTTTCCCAAGGGTATTAGTCAAATTATCAATGCAAAAGAAATGACAAGGATTTGAACTTTCATATGACGATTCCATAGTTCTTTTCATCAATGAGCAAGTGGAAGAATCAGATAGCGTGAGAGAGAGAGAGAGAGAGAGAGAAAGAGAGAAAGAGACAGAGTGTGTGAGAGAAGCTGGGTGGATCAGTGAGTGGGAGCGGGAGAAGAAAGATTAAAAGATTGCCTCTTGTACAAAATGAACATTTTATAGCGATTAAAAAGGATTATTGAAACAGCCAGGACATAGTCGTCAACAGGATCGAGTGTGTGTACGGATTCAGTTGCACATCGTACTCTAAATCAATCCATGATTTACATTGATTTCTATCAATAAGGTCAGCACTGATTGACCTTCCATATCAAGTTTGTTTGTGTTTTACGGCATATCAACATTTTTAGGTCATTTAAGGCCAAGAAAAATCATTGTATGCACACATAGTTTCTTTCTTTTTTTTAACACAATTTTCACTATTTGACCCATAGCTGGAGAGAATGTGGGGATTCATACCTTTCTCAATGGTATTAGTCCAATTCTGAATGCAAATGCAATGACTGAGATTCGAACGTGCATAGTATGATTCCGAGGTCTACTGCCTACCCACTAGGCAAAAATGGACTTCCCCTCTTTGCATTAAGTTTATTTGTTTGTTTGTGTTTTATGGTATATCAACCTTTTTAGGTCATTTGAGGTCAAGAAAAATCATTGTATACACATTTAGATTTTTTTAATTTTTATAACACAATGTTCCCTATTTGACCCATACTTGGAGGGAAATTGGGGCTTCACATCTTTCTCAAGGGTATTTTTTCAATTCTGAACGCAAATGAGATGGCTGGGATTTAAACTCGCATACTACTATTCCAAATTCCGACTGCCTACCCACTAGGCCAAATGGACTTCTCCACAATTCCAAATTCCGACTGCCTACCCACTAGGCCAAATGGACTTCCCCACAATTCCAAATTCCGACTGCCTACCCACTAGGCCAAATGGACTTCTCCACAATTCCAAATTCCAACTGCCTACCTACTAGGCCAAATGGACTTCCCCACCAGATTATAGAGGCTCATCTCAAAAATAAAGATACAATAGGAAGTTTGTTTGTTTTTCGGGTTTTTATTTTGTTTTTTTTATTCTTTTTCTTCTTCATCATTTTTCTACCTCACTAAAAGTGAACATCATAGATTAAGTAGAACTTGAACTTTCATCAGTGCCATGCTCTGCCACATAGCAGCTCTGACACAGAATACGCCCTGCAGCCCCTTTATCCTAAAAAAGTTAACTTGCACCCCTATCAACATACTGAAGGCTTTGATCCAAGACTATACATACATATACTAAAATATACGTGTAAAAAGACACAGACACACAGACAGACAGAGAAATGAATTGATAGATATATATTTCAACACATAAGTGTGATAAATATTTTCTAGTTAATCTTAATAATTAATGGCAATTATTTTAAATAATATATATAAGATCTGTCAAGGCAAGAAGCTTTGCGGTCTCTAAGTAGCTTGTGAACCGAAATGAGCTTCCCTCCCAACAATTGTGGGGTTTGCGGGGGGGGCGCCTAAGCCCAACCCTGACCGTCATAATATGATTCTTATGATGCACCTGGCAGTCACTGCTGAGGTTGCTCTTCAGGCAGTCTTCTTGCAGTTAGGGCTGGGTATTTCTCAAATATGGTCCTTAATTTTGGAAGGGTTATTTTGTGTCTACACTGTCATGTCACGTGTGGTTTTGGTTTAAATAAATTGAATGAAACAAATAAATTAAATGGACAAATCAAAATTTATTTTACAGAACAACAAAATAAAATTTAAAAAGATTCCGTAAAATATACCAAATGAATAAAGAATAATGATTGAATGCACCCTGGACCCAGTAAAATTAAATTCTATGAGGGTGCAAGGTCAATGCCAGTTTATCCCAAACGAATAGAACTACTGGCAGCTCACGTATGATGATTATTCTGAAGTCCGACTGCCTATCAACTATGTAAAGTGGACTTTCCTAAAAGTCAACAATTCATACAATTTGTTGTGTTGGACACTCTATCATATTTCATTTGCCAACACCAAGAACAAGAAACTGATAAAGCCACTGCATCAATGTTTTTGGTTTACTTCTGTTTCTGTTCATAATTGATTTCTGAATAGATGTAATTCTGTCTTGAGACAGCAATCTCATTAATCAAACTAAATGAAAATGATGAATCTCTCACATCGGGAAATTAATTTCCCACCAGAAAAATATCTTGTATGAATTTATTTTTGCACAATGACTCTTGATAGTAGGATGACTTGTACATGTTATATAAATGATAGGTCATTTAATGCCAAGAACAATCATTGTATACACGCATAGTTTATTTTTTCTTAACAACACAATGTTCATTATTTAACCAATAACTAGAGGGAAATGGGATTCAAACCTTTCCCAAGGATATTAGTTGAATTATCAATGCAAAAGAAATGACAGGGATTTGAACCTGCATACTATGTTTCCATTGAAACTATTAACAAGTAGCAGATCATGGCCCTTACTAATCAATAATGGTAGATGTCGCGTCTTCGGACGGGCCTTTTAGAACGAGAGACATTTTTTCCTTTTTCACCGTTTTCATTTCTTCACGCACCTTTGTTTACTTTCTGTGCGAGTTTGTATTTATCCGTTAATAATTGCATTCTTTTTTTTTGCGTTCTTAAAAAAATCAGTTTTGCTTTTTCTGTCCGCGATTCCAGTCGTGTATTGCTTTTCTCTCTTGATTAATGTTAAATTAACCCTTAACTGGCGCACAGGGGTCTATCGTCCTGCAGGAGGTATGTACATTACATTCATTACATTAAAAACTGTTTTTCTCCTTTTTCCTAAATTCTAGCGTGTTGACTGTTGCACACTAAAAAAACTGTTCTCTCTGTATTTATTTGTGAATATGTCTATTTTTCCTTCGTTTTCTTCTTGAGATTTCCACGTGTTGTAATATTATTTACTCTACCCCTTTTTCACTCGCACAGAAATATTCCCTTCTAATTCTCTCTTTTGTTTTTCTTTTGTTTCAGATTTTTTTTTACTTAATGATAAACTATGATAAATGTTTTCAATGTTATGTTGTCTATGTTTATTATTCGAGTTTAAACTGCCTGTCCTAAGCGAGATTTTCAAAGCTGACTGTTGATAGGTGTGTGTGTGGGCACCTTGATGCAAGATTCCGAGGATTGACCGCCGTGTGACAGAACAGTAGAATACCTAAAATGACTGATTCTAGAAATTCAAACCATATTTGGCAAGACTAACTCTTCAAAACTGATCATTCGATAGAAAATTTCTAAGTAAGGGCCATTTATATTGGAACGGTAAATCACAAAATTGCCTAACTTTGGTGATCTTGTGGGAAACAGTGTGTGTCTCCAATGGGATCTGAGAGTGCAAGTGCAAGTGCACAGTCAAGAATAGAGAGCTTTGAAATATTTCAGAATTCTCGGCTGACTTTTTCTTCTTTTTTCTTTTTCTAATTGACCATTACTCATTATTTCTTTTCTTTTTCCCTTTATGCTTAAATCAATGGCTGGCTAAATGCCAAGTTAAAGCCAATTTGGAGAAAGTCTCTTTCCTAATGATAAAAGGCTGCAGAAAAAAGAAAAAGTCAAACAACAGGGAAATCTATGTCAGATCAAAGATGGAAGAAAAATGACAGAAATAAAACAAAAAATGAATATTAAAGAAAAATATATAAATATGTAAAATCACAATTCTGGTTTAACCCTTACGACCCTTTCAAGACAAAAAAAAAAGATACACTGACATTTCCTCCCTTATATAGTCATCTAATAGAATGCATCTTGTTGGCCATTTTGCTAAGTCAGGGTTCTGTTGTAAATAGATACCAGGCAGATTTACATTCGTACATATTTACATACACACACACACGGACTCAATCGGAAGTTTCCCCTTCTGCGCATTTTCCGGTGGCCATATTGGTATTCTAGCCAATCACAACTAAGGAACAAAATTTCAATTCTCTGACGCTGACCCCACTTTAAAACATAATCAGAAAACCGTTTTCTCTCTCTCTCTGCCTCGGCGCTTATATAGTATGCACATCGCCTCCATCACGACCGCAAATTCTAGCATCGTAATGGAGGGCCTCTTCTCTTCCTTACAGGATAACATTTTAGAATAACCCATGGGACAATTCAGTAAGTTCGAACACAATACTCACTTCCCACATATATTGTAGAAGAACACATAATAAACCCACGCGGCCTGCTTGGCCCAAAAGCACATGTAATAAACAACACTCCAACGACCGGGTAAATAACGATAAAAACGTGTATTAAAACGAAAGACACAACGTAAATGTACATACATATAAGAAAGACAGTTCAACAGTTCATATATCGATAATGACTTACAACATTCACTACCAGACTTTCTTCTCTTCAACATTCACTACCACCAATACAGAACCATAGCACAGTCAGACAATGACTATACAAACAAAACAACACTGCTCGCACTACCACAAACCGAATCCACCAATAATAAATAAATAAAATTATATAAAAAAACTACACTTGTTTTACTTTCTTTCTGTCACCATACGCTCGAATGCCCACTTTATAACAGTTCTAAGGATTAAAACTACCAAAACCAAAAACTCCCTAATAACCAACAAAATGAATTTATCCCTACGGAACATATGCCACAAACCACACACACAAAAAACAACCAATAATGCACTTAAACCAAAAATCCCACAACCAAACAATACAAAACAACATTGAAAATAATGCTAAATAAACAAAAGTTCTCTATAAAATTTTATGAATTCTTTATTATATTTACATGATGAGCACCCACCAACCCAAGTTATGCACAAGGCCATTTTAACGAACTCTTATCCGGGCTTTTTACATTCGGTGTTACCCTTCACCTAGATGAGCTGCTCTTCCGAATTAACAAGCCCCGAGGCTGCTAGAGTGAAAGAAATGGTTTTGACTGGAATTTGAACTCGTCTAATATTAATCCTGAGCCTGAGATTTAACCAATGTTGTTCCACTGTCGCTGCCCACCTATGGAATCTTTATAACTATAAATAGACGTTAAAATCAACCAAACCAAGTTAGTCATTTCTACACAAAATTTTTCTGATTAAAAAATATTTATCAAATTCTTACACGCTCACTGATATTAAGGACTTTCAGTAGGTAACAATTACCTCACTGAGGGGCTGTCGATGTAGCCCAATGGATAAGCAGTCAGACTTGTGTATTATGAATCGTAGTACACAAGTTCAAATCCCCGTTGTTCAGTCTTTGTTGACATGTCTAATGCCCTTGGGAAATGTATGAATCCTCATCTTCCCTCCAGCTATGGGTAAATAATCCAACTTGTGTTATTAAAAAAACAGTGTGTATAAAATAATATTAATCGAATCAAATCAAAAGTAATTGTTCTCAGCATTAAAATGACCTAAAAAGGTTGATGTGCCTTTAAACACAAAACGAACCAACAAACAAACAGATCAATAAATGGATCTTCATTCGAGTGTTACCTTAGAATAGTGGTTTTCAACCGGGGTTTTACGGAACCTTAGGGTTCTGTTAGTTCAGTTCCCGTTTTCAGCAATATCTTAATTTTTTATTTAGAACAACACAAAAATAAACATGTTAAATTTAATTTTATAAAATCTAATTGTTTTATTATAAGCTTATTTTCTTTTAAAATGTAAGTTTTCTTGTTTACACATATTAAATTTTACATAATTAAACTCAATCCATTTTAAAATATGGAAGATGAACTCAATGTTTCTGTCAAAACCATGACCAAATCTTAATTAAGATTTTGACGAGAATAAATGCTATCTATTAAAAAAGTATATTTTTAAAAAAATTTACTCTACTCTTAAAAATGTTTTTATTTTATTTTATTAACTAAATTCTGTTTTTTTTGCATAAGAAAATTAAATTATTGCACAGAGATTTCTCTAGCCATAGAATGTTTCCGTGTAGTTACGCTCTAATGAAAAAGTTGAAAAGCACCGGCATTAATATCCAATTGAGTCTGACATTGGTTTTCCCAATTAAGTGTGACCTTTGTTAAAGTATGACCTTCGTTTCTCAACTCAACCCTGACTCTCTTAAGTGCAACTTACCCTGTAATTCTGGCTTTTATCCATAAACCTGTTTATCCCTATTTAGTACACTTTGTTGGTTCTTGGCATTGTTTTAATTGTTGAGCAAAAAGATCTCTTCTTGCCTGTTCAAACTAAGATCACTCTACTTGCTGCTATAGAGTTTTTTATCCTGAGACTCCAAGTCCTCACCCAAGGAAGTAACTCTAACCAAGGACGTTTACAACGGATGGTCGGTTGGTGTGAGGTGAAGAGAAGGTCTTTCAGTTCAATTGCTTAATGCATTTGGTGTTCTAGCAAGAACTGGTGTTGTTGGTGTGTAAAGGTGTTTCCTGTTATAAAAATTAAGCTAGATCAGCAGAGACAAATAAATTGATCACATCTCCAAAATCTAGAAATGAACAGGCAAAGCTAATATTTTACCTTTCTTTCTTTTATGGCTTGGTAATCCATAAATAACACAGAACATGATATCGGAATAAAACATGTATTGAACAAAAAATAAATGACAAAGTAACTGTCCTGTCGAGCATTTCAGAGACATGCAAGCAAGTTGTCTAGGCTGAGTTCTTCTTTCTAAATCCCAGGAGACCTTGACTTCCAGTTTTATAATGCAGGGTAAGTCCATTATAAAGTATGCCAGGTATCCCCTCAATACTGTTCAATATAAATGCATTCTACTTTGTTTTCTAATTGAATTTTCCTGAGTAATTTTCTTAGGAAATAAAAAAAAATATTTAATTGAGTCTTTCCATTGATGCAAAATATCTTTGAGATATTTTCTTTCTTTTTACAAAAATGGTGGCTCAGTTTTTTGTTTTCTACAATTTCATTGATTTACTCCATGAAAAAAAAAATACAATGAAATTAAAATTCAATATGTCTGCTACTAGTGTCTCAGATAATTTTTTTATAAAAGTAAAAAAAATTATAAAAAAAAACAACCAAAATAGGTTTAACCCTTTTTAACCCAAAAGGCCAAAAAAAAAAAGACACACTAACATTTATCCCTTGATACAGTCATCTAATAGAATGCATCTGAATGATTAGTTGGTCATTTTGCTAAGTCAGGGTTCTAAGGAAAAATTTCCAAAACCAAAAACACCCTGATTACCACCCCTCCCTTGCTACGCTACTGCTTTGAAAGAATAACGTCATTCATTCATGTTGGGTATGATTTTAATTCTTCTTTTTATGATCTTTCGTTGAATTTTTTCTTGTTTTCTCACAAGATCCTTTATAATGGGGTTTAGATTTCGTATATATTTCCCTAGTGTGCTGAATGAAACTTTAGATAAACACTTATCAGTTTCTACTTTTTTTTAATCTTATCTTTAATCTTACCTTATCATTATTGTTGTTATTGTAGTGAACTAATAAAATAAATCCTCTCACCCCTGTTATATCCAAACCTTTCTTTGGGGCAGCGACAGTGGAGGATTGGTAAAAGCTTGGGCTCTAAAATCGTATGACGCGAGTTCAAATCCCTGTCAAAAACCATTTGAATTCACTTTAGCTGCCTCGGGCGGATGTGGCTCGTTAACTCGGGAGAGCAACTCATCTAGGTGAAGGGTAACACTGAATTTAAAAAGCCCAGGTATATAGAGCATATAAAAATGGCCTTGTGCCTAACTTGGTTTGGTACTCTATCAAGTAAATATGATATCCATCCCTTTCTTCTCTTTTGATCTAAAATGCCCTACAATTAAAAAAAATCTTAGACAGCCAAACTTACATAAAATGTATGCACACACATACATCACCAAATTATAATTGATTTATTTAGTTCACTTGCTTTTCAAGCATAGAGCCCACCCCTTGAGTCGGTTTCGTAAACGTTTCTTTTGTATTTGCCTGGCAGGGTGGTTAACCCTGCACAGGCTAGCTTGCTGGGGCTTGACACCCTGCTGGCACACTGTACTATTCCTAAGTGGTCACCCAACATAGTACTGAATAGGCTCTACGTTGCTTAACTTCAGTGATCTAGTGGGAGCCGGTGTCTCTAAAATGATTTGACTGTCTCAAATGCACAAATACATTAACATTACATACATATACAAACAACGCATGGAAGATGATACTGATCTTCAAACTCACACAAGTGCATTATCCTCTCTCTAACACACACCTAAACACACAGACTTTTAAAACTGTGGCGAAAATATTTTGTATCCGATACAGAGAGGGCAGCCGGGGCAGTTGCAAATGGCGATGCCCTGGATTTTTGCTGGTTGAGATATATAGTTTGGCCGTTTTAAAAATACGGAGGAGCCTCTCTGCAAATAAACGAGACGTTTTGGCAGGTACGGGACAGTTAGTTTGGAGAATTCCTATAGGACGGTGGTGTGTGTTGTTTATGCTGCTGCTACGTTTTATTTCACACCACGTGCGTAAGTTACGGCAGTTTTTACTAGATAAATTATTGGTGAACTGTGTTTGTGTATTTTTCTTTTTCAACAACAAAAACCAACTCTAATGAGAGTTTGATCCCAAATTGACTAAACCATCCCTAACTCTCCATTCGACCAGAGTCCGCTACAAAATCAAGATAAACTTGCTCAATCCCTAATAACTCTTTTTCATTTGTTGATTTTGTTTTAAATCATATCAACCTTTTTAGTGGGCGTGAGGGTGGAGCATTGGTAAACGCTTAGATTCTTGAATGGTAGTACGCGAGTTCATATCCCAATCAAAACCATTACATTCACCTTTAGCTGTTTCGGGCAGTTGGGATTTGTTAACTCGAGAGAGCAATTTATCTAGGTGAAGGGCAACACTAAATGCAGAAATCCCTAGTATATAGAGCACAGAAAAATGGCCTTGTGCCTTACTTAGGTTAGTCCTCGACCAAGTAAAAACCATATCAACCTTTTTAGATCAATAATTTTTTGATAAACCTTGTTTTCGTCCGCACAAAGTTTATTTTTGAAGTCACACAATGTGCACTATTTAACCCATAGCTGAACAAAAAGTTGGGGATTCATACCTTTCCCAGGGGTATTAGTCCAAATACAAAATGTAAATGGAGCAGCTAGGATTCGAACTTGCGTATTACTATTCCGAAATTTGACTGCCTATCCACTGGGCCATCTCCTTCTTCTGGCTTGTTTTTTGATTTCAAGTTTTGCTCAATGAAGAAAAAAAGGAATTTTTCAACAAAAGTGAACCACCTTTAAAAAAAATAATTTTTGCATTTAAACCAGCCTCTTCCAATCCATATTTCCTTAGCCATCTCTGACGCTTTAAAAACTCTTAACGAAAAAACATCTGCTGTTGGTCCCGTTGCTGCTTCTATGATCAAGATAAATAATATTGTCAAGATATCAAATGATCTTGATTTAAAATAAAATTTCTCTCTTTTTGTTGCATCTTTTCTCAGTATCAATAACAATAATTATTCCAAATATTCGAAATTATCATTCAACAAAGGCCTGTTCAGCCATCCATGAATCATTTCTGTAATTCTTTACCTCGTTTCATTTATTGATTACGGGTTTTTTTGTTGGTTTATTTTTGGTCTACTGAGACTATGTTTTGGTATGCTCACAGGGATTAACAGATTCCATTAAATACACAGGGTTAATTTCACCTGAGCAATCAGTGAACAGAATGGACATATTTTTTTCTATATAACAATTAATTTCAGCTAAGTTCCCGGACTATTGACACACTGTCATAACTACCCTCAGCTACTATTGGCTACTGCTATAAATATTACTCTTCGATTTATTTGCAGCTGCTATTGACTGATAATGTATAACTATTGTTGGATTTTGATATTAATATTTAATTGGATAGATTTACCACTACAGGGACAATGGCACAGGACCCAAGAGTTTTCTATTAAAATTGAAGGCAGTTTTCTATTGAATTATATAAGTTTTGATTATTATGAATTTATTCTCACCTTCACATGAATTTCTGTAATTCTTTTTCTTATTTCCTTTATCCAATGTGGAATCATTATAATTGTTTGAAAATAATTTTTCTATTGAAATTAAAGTTCCCTATTGATTATTTAAATAAATGGGATGAGTGTTTATGAAATAATTATTCATTTGAATTGTCTAGACCAGGGGTCGGCAACCTACGGCACGCGTGCCACAGGTGGCACGCCAAGCATTTCTAATGGCACGCCGAGCCTCCAAATCTTTTAAACTTCATACAGCCAAAAGGAAACAGTTCTCCTTGGAATTATGA
>JAUZSX010324302.1:0-24963 GCA_034780655.1 Idiosepius hallami | reverse complement strand
GTAAGGCCAAACTAGTCTTTTTTTTTTTTTCACAGTAAGGCCAAACCAGTTGTTTAATGAAAGCCAAGGCCTAACCAGTTGTTTCCTTTATGGTAAGGCCAAAACAGTTTCTATTTTCCACAGTAAAACCAAACCATTTGTTTTATGAATGCTAAGGCCAAACCATTTTTGTTCCACAGTAAGGTCAAACCAGTTGTTATATGAATGGTAAGGCCAAAACAGTTTTTATTTTCACAGTAAGGCTAAACCATTTATTTCCTCTATGGTAAGGCCAAACCAGTTGTTTTATCAATGATAAAGCCAAACCAGTCGTTTACTTTATGGGAAGGCCAAAACAGCTTCTATTTTCCACAGTAAAGCCAAACCAGTTTCTTATTTCTGCAGTAAGGCCAAACCAGTTATTTTATGAATGGTAGGGCCAAACCATTTTTATGAATAGTAAGGCCAAACGAGTTTCTTTGTTCCACAATTAGGCCAAATCAGTTGTTTTATTAATAGTGAGGCCAAAGCAAATTCTTTTTTTTCCCCAGTAAGGCCAATCTAATTGTATTTTGTATAGTAAGGCCAAAACAATTTCTTTATCGTATGTTAAGGCCAAACTGCAAGGTTTAAGCTTTTATTCCAAAGAAGAAGGAGAGATATTTAAAGATAACTGATCATGTCCAACATCAAAATGTTTCAATTCAGGGCGACTTTAAACAGACAATCATTTCCAAAAAAAATTAACATTTAGCATTTTGTTTTGTTTTTTGCAATTGCTCAAGTCACGTTGGAGACACCGGTTCCCATCAGATCACCAAAGTTAAGCAACATTGAGCCTGGTCAGTAGTTGGATGGGTGACTATTTAAGAATACTAGGTAGTGTATTGATATAGTCAAGTGGCGTTGGAGACACCGGTTCCCGTCAGATCACCAAAGTTAAGCAACATTGAGCCTGGTCAGTAGTTAGATGGGTGACTATTTAGGAATACCAGGTACTGTATCAATAGTGTCTAGAGGCGTTGGAGACACCGGTTTCCGTCAAATCACCAAAGTTAAGCAACGTCGAACCTGGTTAGTAGTTATATGGGTGACCATTTAAGAATACCAGGTATCTTGCGCCTGGGTAGGGAAATACCCAGGTTAGTGTCTGGGGCGCAGTTAAACCACTGAGTTGATGTACCCTTAGTCTTTGGTTAGACAGGAATCTATACATGCGGCTGGGGACCATTTGTGAAGTTCAAATTCTCATGAGACTCAACAATGAATCGTGTGTGTTCAGTGGTTAAGCCGGCTAAAACCTGCAGAGGCCAGTATGCATCACACACAATTGCTGATAACAGCTTCATCTTATTGTTCATTTTCTTTAAGTTTTAAAGTTTATATTTCCATCAAACTCAACACTATATTGTGTGTGTTCAGTGGTTGAGCCAGCTAAACCTTCAGTGGTTAGTATGCCGTCACACACATACACACACACAGGGCCGTGCTTAGGGCCCCCGCAGACCCCGCAATTGCATGGGGGGCCACAAGCTCCCTAGGGGCCGCAAGGCTCCTTGGCTTCACAGATCTCTTGAAATTAAAATAATTACCAAATTAATTATTTGAATTAATTAGAAAATCATTATCACATTTGAAATATACACCTATCAATCCATCTCTCTCTCTCTCTCTATATATATATATATATATATATTTGTACATGTATGTATATATAGTCGAAGGCTATTATTATAATATTATATTTATTATAATAGTATGTTGAGGGGGGGAAATTGAATTTTTAGGCCAAAGGGGCCGCCAGGTGGCTTGAGATGATAAAGTTATTTAGGTCTAATTGGTTATGGCTATTGTTTGTAGTGCTATTTATTTCCCAATTCTAAGATATTTTAAAAGTTAAAATGTTTTTTATTATATATAGAAAAAGAAAAAAAAAGAAATGCATCCAAATGGTAGCAGATTGAATAAATATTTGAGTAGCAGCAGCAGCAGCTCTAGGGATGATTACTATTAAATAATAGTGTGGTAATTAATAGTAAATACATTAATTATAATTATGAATTTTCTTTATAGATCTAGAAATTATTACTAGTGTAATAATCATGCAATATCTGTTTAGAATTATAATCATAGAATTATTATTATTGAATTATTGTCAGCAATGCTATGGCTTAGAGAGTTAAACTTCCTATATTAAGTCTCTAAGCCATAGGTTCCGAGATTCTTCAGAATGAAGATAATAGAAGAAAATGGTGATAAATGAATAAGAAAGTGCTCTATACTGTGGTAGATCTTTATTAATGTTGAGAAGTATTCTCTACCTAGGTTTCAGCATCAGGATTGCCAGGAGAATACCTGTTTACATGGGTCTTACATCATGGTGGAAAAATTTTGAATGCTGTCAGTTTTTCTTTACTAATATATATATATATATATATATATATATATTAATTTCTTAGTGGAGCAAAACTTAAATAATGCATAAAATAGACCGACCATAATTTTACTTATTAAAAAAGCGACTAAAATAAATAGATGAATTAGTCGATGATTGTTTAAAATAATAAGTGAATAATACAATGAATATATATATATATGTGTATATATGTAATAAGAAATAGAGAGAGACAGAGAGAGGCTATCATATATGTCTAATTGAGCAATAAACCAGGTTAGTCACAAGGCCAGTTTTATGTGCTCATTTATGGAACAATGAGAACAAGACACTGGTTTAATAAATGTCAGGTGTTTAAATTGAATTTAAGCAATTGAATATGAATCAGCAACAATAAGCGCCTAAACCCAGGGAAGCAGTTTATCATGTATACACACACACACACACACACACACACACACACATACCAAGGTGGGTTGAATGATAAATAGTGATGCTCAAGTTAGTCAGAGCATGATCTATAAAGCTAAACCAACTTGGCAGAAGCTTATATCTATACAGATAAACATATGCTTCAAATTAACTGTTGACATAAACAAAATCTAATTTATGATCCTAATTTTGCTATAAATGATAAAAAAACCTGCTTAGCACTGATAAAACATCTTAATTCTAATTTGAACAATATAAGTCCAAAATGATACAGACTTTTATGTAGATTGTATGCATGGATATAATTTAAAACTTCTGCTACATTCTCTAAGTGGTTTTCTTCATTCTTTCAGGGATTTGCTTCTTATTGCAAATAAAATTGGCACAAGTTTAAGAATTTTTTTCAAAAGCAAGAAAACATTGAAAATAAAATTTTCAAAAAGTAAAACAAGTATGTGTATATATCTATATCTATATATACATATATTTATATATATAAAGCACAAATTATGGTGTTTGAATGGGTTCTACATCCAGTTTTGAATTTTCGTTTTTTGAGCACTGCACATGGCTAGATCGAGCCTAAGAAAACAAGAATTTGAACTATAAACACTTGTATTCTTAAATGGTCACCCATCCAGGATCAACGTTGCTTAACTTCGGTGATCTGATGGGAACCGGTATCTCTAATACAACTTGACCATATAAACCATTTAAACAAAATATGAGTCCAGATTGTTGCCTTTTTTTAATTAAAAATAAAAAAAATAAAGTGTTTTTTAAATTTAAGAAAGAATAATTCATTTTGAAACACAAAGTGTTTTTGAACACATACACGTGAAAGATAAAAAGCTAAAACAGTTAAAAGTAGAGAGAAGGAAAATGAAAAAATGTTCATTAATAAAGAGACAAAATATAATGAAAAGAAAGAATAGAGAAAAAGGAATAGAGTGAGAGAGACAAATTGAGTGAGAGAGAGAGATAAATAGATAATAGAGAGAAAGAAATAGACAGGAATAGAGAGAGGGAGGAATTGAGAGAGTCAAATAGAGAGAGAAAGAGGAATAGAGAAAGAGAAAAAGAAATACAGATAAATAAATATATATATATAGAAAGAGATAGAGGGGAAGAGAGAAAGATATATATATATATATATATATATATATATTAGTTAGTTAGGTGTAGACACGGAGTCAACACCATTCAGCATCTGTCAGTTTCTCGCCTATGCAGTCATCAGGCCAAAAGGGGAGAAACTGACAGTTGCCAAAGGTTGTTGACTCCATGTCTACACTTAACTAATATACACACTCTATCACTGATATTGAGCAGTCTAACTATAAATCTAAGCAAACTTACTACACAGATTAAAACATATATATATATATATATATAGATATGGATAGAGAGAGAGAAAAAGAGAGCCAAATAGAGAGAGAGAAAGAAAAGGATTGGTGGTGGTGGTGGTGGCGGCGAGCAAGTTTGGATTTGGTTAAAGTTGGTTGGGGGAGGGGGTGGAAGCAAAATAGAAATCACTGAAGAGGATTGAACTCTAAACAAATAAAAATCAATATAAGAATAAAACCTTGACAGGAATAAGGTATAAGTAGGTAGGCAGGTAAGAAGGTAAGTCATTGATTACGTTGATTAAGGTAAAATAATTCAGCTTTTAAGCATCCATTTTAGCCAAATGCACTTTAACATAAAACAAAAAAATAAAACACTAATGAACGCCACATGGTCCATAATCTTCTGTTGGCCTGGCAAGGCTTTCTATGTTTTGCTTCTTGTAAGTACACTGAACCTTAAAAAAGCCATTTGCACTTTAAGCTGAAGCAAAAGAAAGTCACAATGACATTTAAGCAATAGAATTTGACAAGTTTTCTCCATCTTTTGCAAAGGCTTCACTCTTTTATCAAAAAAAAAACCTTCACATATCATACAACTGGCACGAACTATCTTGGCAATAAAACCTGCACATTTAAAAGTTAGGCCTGTGGAATTAATTTATCTCACTTAAAATATCTTTTAATGGTTTGTTTGTTTTTTAGTTTTTTATTATTCTCATTGATAATATTTGAATGGAACAAACAACATAAAATGAAAATTTTATGAAGAAGAAAAAGAAAAAAAACAAACATTTGAGTTTGGTTTTATTTAAAGAATTTTATTTTATTGATTATTAACTTGTTTTTATTTTTCCCTTTTCTTCATAATGCAATTATTTTCTTTTGTTTCAAGCTAATAATCATGGGGGAGGGGTTGTCATATAATCATGTGGTTAAAAACAAGTAAGGACTATTTGAATACAGAATTCCTCCATCTTGAAAAGAATTTTATTTGAAAAAAAATATTACCATCCATGATTAGAGTAATTCTATTTCTTTATATGAATACAGGATGGGCCAAAAGTAGGTAGACTGTTATGAAAAGTAAAAAACCCAAGAGTATATAAAAACAGTTTAATAACTGTATACTTACTTTTGGCTCACCCTATATTATGTCTAAATAGATGGAGGAAAATACCTGCTAAAGGGTCAAACTTGAACAATTGAACCTTCAAGGACCTTAAAATTGGTTGTGTGTGTGTGGGGGGACTTATCACTGATTGAGATATCAGAATAATCAGACTAAAATAATTCTCTACTTAAAAAAATTAAGACAGTTTTCTTAGAAAGAAAAGAATAAGAAAAAAAACATATGAAAATGAGCACATAAGGAGCATAGAAGGAACCCCCAAGCGAGGGCAGGTAATATTGCCAGTCTAATATAGAAAAAGCAGTGACATAGCTGAGGATGAGGTGAAGGTAGTTCACTCTGGTTAACAAGAAGGTTAGCTGATCCTGTCATTTCAATCAAGCTAAGGAAATAGTCTTCAAAATAGGATTTATTTATAATTATTTATTATTTGCATTTTAAGTCTTATTTACTCTCATTTATGCATTAATTTATTTTGTGGACTGTTATTCTCATTTTTCATAGTTGTTGTTTCAGGACGTTTCGACCAACTTATCCTTAGGCCTTTCTCAGGCAACAAAATACCACCCCAGATAGAAAATCTGAGTCTTTAATTAAAAATTATTTAAAGATGTGTCTTCTTAATCTATATATTAATTTATTTTGCTGACTGTTGTCCTCATCTTACAAAGGCCAGAGGAGAAGTTAGCCGTTATATGAAAATGAAATAACTATGGAAGATAAGGACAACAGTCTGCAAAATAGATGAATACATAGATTAAAAAGCCTCATCTCAAAGAATTCCTAAATAATTACAATTACTTTCATTAGTTTTGTACTATCAAGATGGGGACAATAGTCCAAATATTCTTTATACCAATTACCAAGAAATCAATCCAATAATAAATATAGAAAAAAAGAAAAAAATGCGACAAAACATTTGATGCAAGAAAAAATACTTTGCAGATTTTTTGGAAATTCTCAAGCGACAAGTTTTTAGTCATCAGAGATTCCAGTTTGAATATAAAAAAAAATCAGGAATTTAATAGCCGTGTGGGAATTATTTAATGAAGTGCTTGATTTGAAATTTAATTCTTAGTTCAAATATGGTTATTAGTCATTTCTTTTTCCATTCATTCATTCAGATTGGAAAATATTCATTTACTTATTTGAGGGTTTGTATAATCCCTTGAAGGCAAAACTAATCTGTCTACCTCATAAAATACCACCCCAGTGTATTCTCAAAATATGTCAAATTCTTCAAGAATTTATTGGCAGTCAGGATGGAGCAGTAGCAAAAGCTTGGACTCTGGTATCATAGTACAGGAGTTCAAATACCAGTCAAAACCATTGCTTACTCATTTAGATGAGTTACTTTTCTTGAGTTGATGAGTCTCATCCACTAGGGTTTTTGAAACTAGTGTCATCCATAAACTTAGATAATTTACTCATAGAGTTAACGAGCCTCATCTGCCCAAAAGAACTGAAAGTGAATGTAATTTCTTTTGACTGGTATTTGAACTCATGTAATATGATTCCAGAGTTTCCAAGATTTTACCACTGCACCACTTTTGCAGTCCAAAAAGGCTTGAAGTCTGGAATAGCAGTACATGAGTTCAAAACAAATTGCATTCACTATCAACTGTCTTGGGCTGATGAGACTCATTAACTTGAGTGAGTAAATCATTTAAGTGTAAGGATAAAACTGATTACAATCAGCTAGGTGGGTGGGACCAGTTAATGAGAGGAACTCATCTATGTCTAAGCATAATACAAAAGCCCAAGGATATAACGTCCATGTAAAAACTGGCCTTATGTTTAAATTGGGCTTGTGCTCGACCACATATATCCACATGAATTTATAAAGACCCTGGAATATAAAAGTAATATTTGGTATTAAATTTCTACATTTGATGGCATATCAACATCTACTTAGAATAATTTTAGAAAGTTTTGCTTGCTCATTTTATCCATAGGTTTTTATAATTGGTATTGCCTTTCACCTAGATGAGATACTCTCATTGAATTGATGTGCCTCATCCACCTGGGTTTTTGGAATCAGTATTATTCCTCCACTTAGAGGAGTTACTCTCTTGAGTTAACAAGCCTCATTTACTCGAGACAGCCGAAAGTAATGGTTTTGGCTGAAATTTGAACTCATGTAACACAATTCCTGAGTCCAAGCTTTTACCAGTGCTCCACCCACGCTGCATGTTTTCTAATGAAACAACTTATTTTCTTTTTTTAATAAAAGTAAGAATTTAACCAACAGATGATTGGGAGGATGCAAAACAACATTTCTATGAACAAATGTTAAAAATTAAGGCAATAAAGGAACTACGATTTGAACCTACACATTTCCTTTTGATGGTTTTGACTATCAACTTTATATTTGTTAGGCATGTTTAAAAGAAAATAAATCTTCTTTGACTCCCCTTCAACTTTTATTTATCTTTTTAACAAATCCACAACGATATGGATTATTAATTTTCTGATTTGATTAATTTAGCTTTCGCAGGTCACTTTCATTTGCATTCTGGTCTAAAGATAATTCAGAAATGAGCTTCGTTTGAGAAACAGTTTTTCAATTTCTTCATGCAAGATAAATCCAGAATAATAAAGCAAATGAGAATCATTTACTAAAATTGCAAATCAAGTAATGATAATGGTTTTTAAATAAGAGCGAGAAGTCTTTGCACTTTCTTTCATAGATTTTCAGATTTTATAGATTTATCTCTTGGGCATAATGTTAAACTACATCAACATCTTCATCCTCTTAAAATACAATGTGGTTATTATCTTTATTATTCTTAAACGAATACCTTGGAATAAGGAATAATTTAATCAGTTATTGATTGAATAATTCAATCAGTAATGGATTGAATAGTATACTTATTCAAACAATGAATTGACAAAAGAAAAATGTTAAGAAAAAATTGATTTTGATGTTAAAAAAACAATTAACAAACCATACTTTTTTCTTCTTTCCTCCTGGTAAATTCTTTATAATTTGTTACTATTAATAGTGTGATTTGATTGGATTAGATGGTTTATTTAATGAGCATGTCAATCCTCATGGGTCATTTAATGCTGAAGAGGTTATTTGGTTGTTTGGTTATTGTTTATTAAAGTTTTAGATCTTGCTGTATAGTTTTGTTTCTTTTAAGAACTTTATGATGTTGTTAAAAGTCTACTTTGTGGAAAAGGCCTTTTAGATTGTTTTCATGGTAGTATATCATTCGTATTTTATTAATAGTGTGACTGCTACTGTTAGGAATGATGTGATCCATTAGAAATAAGATAATGTATAGATTCATACTTTTCCTATGGGTATTAGTCCAAATGTTCCCGTAAACGGAACACCTGGAATTTGAATTTGTATATTATGATTCCAAAACCTGACTGCCTATCCATTGTGCAATGTTATCTTCCCTACTAGATCATGAGGATATTTACTTGGTCAAGCATTAAACCCAGGTTAGGCCCAAGACCTGTTTTACATACTGATATCCCCAAACATTTTGCAATCAATGTTGCCCTTTACCTTGATGAGTTACTCTCTATGAGTTAATAATAATATGATTCCAGAATCCAAGTCCAAACCAATGCACTCACTTTCAGCTGTCTCAGGTAGATGAGGCTTGTTAATTCAGGAGAGTAGTTCATCTAGGTGTAAGGAGAATAGTGATTCAAAAAATCCTGTATAAATGAGACTTGTTAACTTACTAAGAGTAACACTAATTAAAAAGCTAAGGGATTTAAAGAATATCTATAAATAGCTTTGGGCCAAACCTGAGGTTGTGCTCAATCAAGTAAACATATCCAGAATCCAAGCTTCTATTACTCCTCCACTTTTTCTAGAGTATGAGATTGGTTTGTTTTATGGCATATCAACCCTTCCAGAGAATGAGAACTTACATCACAAGTGACACACTAATAAATAGAGGCTTGGATTAAAAAAAAAAAATGTAAACAGGATGAATTACTTGGCTTATTTCTGCTTTCCCAGATCCTATAATTGTTTTTCAAGAGTTATTTCAGTTTAGGGAAAGGGGAGAGGAATTGAACTAAAATGGATGGCAGGTCTAAGTTGGTTGGCCGTTTCCTTGAATGTCATTGCAATTAAACTAGATTGATTTGATTGCGCCATGCACAGTCAAATGATAGAAGTCAACACAGCCTCGTTTCATTCGTGGCATTAGGTTTTCCACATCAAATCTTCATCCTAAATTCATCAAATGTCAAAAGTTGAATAAACTGTGGAACCCAGATTCGAAAAAAAAACAAAAAAAACAACCACTTATTTTTCAGAATCCTTTAAATGCGGTATTATAAATTCTACAAACATTACTTGGACCATTGTCCTCATCCTTATTATTCTCTGTCTCAATATGCTTCAACCGAATTACTCTTCGGTCTTCCTCAGGTCATTTATGTTGACTCAGTTTTATATACTCATATCCCTGGACATTTTGCAATCAATGTTGCCCTATTGTTTTTAGATCTGTTTTTTTTTTTTTCTAGATAGATCTAAAAACAGTAAGAATCAATTTAGATTATCAGTCTGTCTTTGGGCATACTGACCTCAGCAAATTTCACTGGCTCAACCAGTGAACACACAGGATTCAGTGGTAAGTCTCATGCATGTATGTACTATAGAGTTAATAGAAATGGTAAAATTAGAAAATAGTCAAGTCTGTGGCAAGAATATTTTCTCAGCCTAAATTATAAACTCTCAAAACTAAAAATAAATTTAACCAATTAATTCAGGACAACAATTAACATGAATAAAAATTAAAAAAACATTTTGATATTCTTTTAAAATTATTGTGTTTTAAATTTGATGCCAAATTCACAGGTGTTTCCATTATTTTATTCAAGCTCTGTATATTTTTGAGTGTTGGTCTGTGTGGATATGGATGGGCATAATCTCTAAAATGGCAGCAACACATAAAGCCCACAAAGATTTTAAGATCTAAGAAATGTCTTTTCTAAGTCAATGGAAAAAGCTTGGCTTAAAGAGAGTTTATGACAATTATGTAGAAAATGACTTTGATGTTAGGAAATCCTATTAGGAAATTTCTAATGAAATCATATGAAAAACAACATAAAAGAGATTAATGACAATTAGTGTTCATATTTAGAAAGACAAACAGCCTTTCCAGTTTAAGATGATGCACTAAATTATCATTTTATATCTAGAATTCAGATTTTCTACACGATGCTCCTCTACTCTTTAATTATACAAAAAAAAGACATGAAAGCCTTAATGAAACTAAAGGATCCACATGGAAAGATTAAATTAAATCAATATTTAAATTTAGAATTTACTAGAAGTATTGCCTGGCTTTGTCTAGGCATTGGGGACTTGCCACAAAAGTATTTTAAGGAAGCCTATTTTAGAGGAGAACAGTTAATGCTTTTTTCTACTAAATTCATTTCTTATGCCTTTTTTGTACTAAATTCATTTCTAATGGCTTTTTTGTACTAAATTCATTTCTAATATATTTTTTATACTAAATTCCTTTCTAATACCTTTTTTAATACTAAATTTCATTCAAATACTTTTTTAATACTAAATTCATTTCTAATGCTTTTTTTGTACTAAAGTCATTTCTAATGCTTTTTTTCTTCTAAATTCATTTCTTATGCCTTTTTTCTACTAAATTCATTTCTAATGCTTTTTTTGTACTAAATTCATTTCTAATGCTTTTTTGTACTAAAGTCATTTCTAATGCTTTTTTGTACTAAATTAATTTCTAATGCCTTTTTTGTACTAAATTCATTTCTAAAGCTTTCATTACGTGTTAGGTTGACACTCCTATTACAGTCTTACAGAGTAATAGACTGTTCCATGACATCATTTCTGGATAGCCAAGACCTGCTTACAAAGAAGTCAGCAGTGAGGACCTGGCATTGATAAATCATAACACAAACTGTCCTTACAGTTGAGCAGTTAATTCACTCAATTGCCATACCTATGCATTCAACTAAATATACTTATCATTGTACTCTTCAAACATCTCATATTTAATCTAAGTAACCCAACGTTTACTTCACAAAAATAGCAATGATGCTGAGCATACTTTAACTATGCAACAATAGTGGCAAGGTATTTAATTTGAATTAATGCGAGAAAATAAAGCCTAAAAAGTCCTTAATAATTGAAAAGATAATTAATTAGAACTAATGTATGGAAAATTCAAACCAATCCTATATCAATGCTGATATGGTATTTTACCTTGTAACCAAGGCTATTTAGAACTGAAATTTATGCAAAGAAAATATCCAATAAATTTTGAAACAAAAAGTGGACGAGTGATAGGTAAAATAAAACAAAAAAACAATTATATATTTGGAAAAGTGAAGAAGAGTCCCACAGGTTCAAAAAGTGATTCTTAAAATGTCCAGGGCCTTCACAGAAAGACAAGCAAATAGCAAAAGCACAAGCCTAAAGGAAATTGTATAAAAAGGTTAAGGGCTTTTAGAGCAAGAAAACAAAACCCCACAAAACCTAAACCAGCAAAGTGGTCAAATGCAACAATAAAATCACCCAGAAAATGAGAACAAGAGATTTCACAAAATAATCTGCATCGATGATACCTGAATGGGAGAAAAACTTTATCTCTAGTTGTACCAGACGTATAATTATTAGTTTTTTACAAAAGAAAATAACTTGAGAGGGAGTGTTGGGGTTAAACTCCTACTACACTCTTATAGGCTATTGAACTGAACCATGATGTCACTTTTAGATAGCCAGGATCTGCTTACAACTTCCACACCTATCTATTGAATTGAATATAATTATTGTTGCACAGTTCAAACATCTTAAATTTATTCTGATAAACCAACATATTTATTACTCAAAACTAGAGTAGTTAAGGATGCCTATTATATAGAAACACAGTACCATCCAAAAGATCTGAAGCCTATTAACTGTAGAGAGCTTAGAGAGATGTATCCTCTAGTTTATTCCATTTATCACACAAACAAGGTTTCCTAAATCTAGCTTGGCTCATTTTTAATAACATATTAACTTCTGTGGACATTCAAGCGCTCTCAACCAGAAGTCCTTAGCAAAATAAGCAACCCAGAAGTCAATGAAACTAAGATATATTGATTAAATAGTAAACAGATGTTGATTAGAGAAAGATAGACAAAAATCCTGTTTTCCCTTCATCTAAATCTGAACCAACTTAACAAGCAGTAAGAAGTCAGAATAATAATTGTTATTGCTTTTGTCACCAATATTACAATGCCACTGCAGAATGCAATATGATAATTTATTATGAAATTCCTTTTATTAATAGTCTCATTCTAAAATCTCTTTCTATGAATTTAGAAGAGTTTTCTCAAAATTTACTTGCTATATATAATAAAAGGTATATCATGAATAGAGTAAGTTATAATGTGTTGTGGTGCCAAGTGGTAAGCATCAAGTAAGGGACGCGAGCAGGTGAAAATAGTTGATAGAACAATTGTACAGAAAGGAATGAGTACAGTAAGTAGTCAATAATGCCAATTAGCCTTTTACCACGTGGTCGCTCGAATGCCGTTAATATGGCTGACGGGCGAGTCTATCTTTCAGTGAAGGTGAGGGGAGATCACCCACAACATAATGTCACTTAGTGAAGGAAACATATGATAACAGAATGGGCAGCAACGGTGGAGCATTGGTAAAAACTCAGGCGCTGGAATCGTTTTATGCGAGTTCAACTCTGAGTCAAAACCATTACTTTCACTTCAGCAGCCTTGAGCAGATGGGGCTCGTTAACTTGGGAGAGCAGTTCATTTAGGTGAAGGGTAACACCGAATGTAAAAATCCCGGGTAAGAACACATAAAAAAAGGCCTTGTGCCAAACTTTGGTTGGTGCTTATTAAGTAAATATAATATATAAGTAATAGAAGTAATGTGTTAGTCTCTCTTTCTTGCTCTCTTTTTGGCATTCACCTGGATGATAAATAGATCGTTTGTAAAGCTATCCAAGAATCAAGAATGTTAACTAAGTTTAACTTATGTAAATGATTATATAATGAAATATAATCAATAAATAAAATAACAATATTTTGAGTTTTTCTTGCTTGCTTTGTTGACTTTTGATGTCTGCTCAACATGTCACAATCACTAGACAAATGAATTTTTTAAGTTGGAGCATTGGTAAAAGCTGGGGCTCTGGAATCATAGAACGAGAGTTCAAATCCCAGTCAAAACCATTGCATTTACCTTAAAAATGGCCTTGAGTCAAACCTTGTTGGTGCTGCTCACCAAGTAAATATAATATTGGTAAAGGTTGTATCAATGCATCATTGAGTGCTCATACCAGAGATACAACTAACCAAGTTATAAGAAAATTAAAAAAAAAAAAACAATATTTGTTATGTTGATTCTATATATATTCTCTATTAGAAAAATTGCCTAGTTTTCATCAGAGCTAAATGCTTTAATGCTCCTTTTGTGTTCATTTTTATCAGAAAATTTATATCTGTATATTTTATCTTTCACAGAAAACACCAAAAATACCTTTAGTAAACTGTTGTTAAATTAAAAAAACAACTTTTTTTGTTAATCCCAAGATTTAAAAATAATAATCTCCCTTAGCCTTATAAATAAATTACACAGTAATTTTGATCAGTAATTTTTTTATTTCTATATTTTTGCTCCTTAACAGTTATTTTTCCAGTTTAAAACTAGATATGCATAAGCAATTCATCAGATTTCAAGTTTCACAGCCAAAAATTGACAGGATAGATTGGTAAAAACCACACTGGTACAATATTTCAACTTTGATATTTAAGTAGCTTTTATTCTAGAAGGAAACTGATTTAAAAAATTTTTCCCAGGTCTGAATGCCCCATATATCAAATTTCAAGTCTCTAGACAAAAAACTAACAAAATAATTTGGTAGAGACTATTTCACATGCACACATTCTTACTTTAATTGATATACAAATAAGATATTCCTGATCAAACTCTCAACTTGAGGCCATTTCATCTAAGGTTTCTAATAACTAAGCCTGTGGTTATATACCTTTTTTTTTAACCATAGACCCCATTTTCAATTTTTTTTATATCATTATTGGTAGAACCCCTTATAACTAATGGTCATAAAAAATATTCTATTTTACTGTCATATAAATATTCAGGTTTTAATAAACAAATAAATGGTATATAATTATTAAGCTTTAGTTCTATATGAAAACAAATTTAATGCAAATAAAGTATTTTACGACGATTGTAATAATAATCAAAATTGTAGGAATAACAATTTTTTACCACATCTTGTGTTACAATATTAAAATGTTTCTTCCATGATCAAGCCAATAGTGATCAGAGTCAAAAAGAATTACAGTAATACCAAAAACTACTGTAAAAATTAAATAAAACCATTATGAATTGGTTTTCTTCATGGACCACCAAAATATCATTGTGGACCCTAAAATTACAATAGAAATTAAATTTTTAATAATAAAAACAATTATGAATTGGTTTTCTTAATAGACCACCAAAATATCATTGTGGGCCTCCGGTTTGTTATATTTTTCACTTGAACCCTAAGAAATATTTAATGAACCTCTATGGTCCTGTGGACCCCAGTTGAGAAGCAATAATGTAAGCTAACCGATTCTTATTAATTTTTGGAATTGGTTGGAACTTATGATCTCATTCAGGATTGACAAGCTTTAGTCTTTTATTTACAAATGGTTTTGAGAGTTGTGTGTTATTCACTTGCATTAAATACCAACCTTTTTGCTTTCAAGGTGGACCAGATTCTTCTAATTTCTATTGTTTGTTTCTTTGTCAATTGGTCGACCTTGTAGTGGCATAAGCCAAGCTGATTAAATATGAATCTTCTGGCAGTAAAGGTTATTACACATGTCTGATTGATATTGATTGATATTGATTGGCTTTCTTGTCTTTGTCCATTCATTGACACACACCAAATACAGATCAGTGAGTGGCCATTGTGGCCAAACATGGCCAGCCAATAAAGTTTGCTTGGATGCTGCACATCTTTTAATGTGTAATCTATCTTTATCACAGAGTTTTATCTTTTTATTCTTTTTAAAATTATTTCTATATTTATTTTGTTTTGCTACTTATCTTTTATCTCATTTGGCACAAGGCCATGGATATTTGAAAAAAAAAAAGACTTGTAATACATAACATAAGTTAATTATATCTCTCCTAAGTGCTGCTCACCAAGTATATATAATATCTCTGCTAAGTATTCTAATAATTTATGTACCATTAGAAAATCAATTTTTATTGTATTTTTAAATATGTTTGGTTTTGTTGGGTTTTGTTGCACATTTTTATAATATAATAAAACAAAGAAATTAAAAGATGTAAAAAAAAGGTCTTTTTAACTTAATTGAAACATGAAATGTATTTTGGTTTTGATTTTTACCAGGGTTTTCAAATCTTGTAACAAATCGAAGTAAATGATATCTGGAAAACACATCCAATTCAAATGCACAAAGCCCATACCTGGAAAAAAAAAAAAGTTGGTTTAAAAAAAAAAAAAAGGAAGAAAAAAAAAAAAAAAAAATCGACAATAAACAATTATAAAAAAAAACTCTCCAAAGTTGAGTCTATTTTTCTGATTAAATAAGTACAAGGCTTGTAGATTTTTAAAATTATAATAAATAATAATATACAGCATGATCAGACCAAGTATAGACATTTTAAAAGATAGCTTCTATAACTTTAATAAATTTAATTTTTAAAGAGTTTTAATGTTTTGATATTAGTTTGGGTGAATCTATGCCAGTTGTATAACCATGCCCCCAAACACTAACCTGGGTATTATCACTGTATCTCAAAACTATATATTTATATATATATATATATATATATATACATATATATATATATGTTTATACATATATACATATGATTTTTCTACATTTGGTATAAATACTCTATAAAACTTATTTTATAAAACTAATAGTAAAACACAAAAATTCATTAAAAATTAATTTGTCAAAGTTAAATACACTTCTTTTAAAAATGTCTACTTGGTCTGATAATCCTACTCCTAACAGTTAAAAAAACAAACAAAACAAACAAGGAACTACTGTAAAATACAACATATATATTGTATTTTACGAGAAGTTTATATAACTTTGAAAAATTAATTTTATAATGAATTTTTGTGTTTTGCTATAAGTTTTATAGGGTGATCAGACCAAATGTAGACAAATTTAAAGAGAGATTTAAAATTCTTACAAAGAAATTAAAAAGATTATTTTGTATTCAGATATTAGTTTTCATAATGGCTAATTCAATTCTATATTTTGTAGATTTCATTTAAAAATTTAACTCACCATGAATACAATAAAAAACAGTTATTGAATTGTATATATTACCAAGTAATATTTTAAACTTTTGAAACATTGGGTTTGCAGGTATTGTGTTTAGAAGTTGTAGTCTCACACACATTGAGTATGAAGCCCTATCTCCCCTCTAGCTATGGGTTAAATAGTGCAAGACCTCAATGGTGGATGTAGCGGATGATGTTCACAGTAACACAACGGCACTAAAGGCAATAGAAGGCTGCAACAGAGAATGGCCTCCAGTCGTCGGGGTTCTATCCATGCCATTGGAACCAGGTCCTTCTCTGCCAAGGGGCCATGTGGTGACTGCAGGTGCATCAGTCTCCCCCTCGTTAAAAGACACCACGCCCAGGCGTCCTCCAGAAAGGGTCGACAGAACCAAGACGGAGGACAGTCATACTCGACGAGTAACCACCATCATGATGATGATGATGATTGAAAGCAGTTGGCAAGTTTTACCTCGAAACATAGAGAATTAATGCCTCCACTCTCTGCACCACAAACCCCGAGGGGCAATCAAGGTTGAATTTTTTGATATCATAAAAACATTTTATTTTATAATCTGGTGTTCCGTTGTACAGTTTAACATGGATAAGAGAAAAACACGGATATAAGAAAGATTTTCTCTGGTCGCAAATTAGGAGCCTATTATTTTATTCTTACCTAAACAAAACCCGGATATAAGAGACTTATTCTAACTCTCTTATATCCAGATTACATTGTATTTTATGTATGGATAGAGGTGTTGAGTCTCTACAGATTCATTGTCTAAAGATAGCAGTTTCAATCCAATCCTAGAGGATTTAATTGGCTAAAACAATTATGGAAGCCAGAAATTACTGAAGATTCAAGACTCAGAATTCCCATCCAATTGCAGTTAACCACCTGAAGAAGACCAGAGGATGAGTTGGTCAAAATGTGTTGAAATAACAACTATGAAGATGAGGGCAACTATGCACTGGTCTTCTATTGTTTGGTTTAAAGACAATGATTAGAATTGGTTTTAATATTTGAATATTATTTTTTTTTTCTTTTTCTTTTATTACAAATTTCTTTTTCTTGTTGCTTTCTTACTAGACTTTGGCCATCTTCTTCTCTGTCCATTTTCAAGTGATTAATTGCAACCTCAAATAGGAATGCTGTGTCTTGGAACTATATCCCCAATAATCACTGCCTTTTTTAGTTGTTACCTATTGCACCATGTTTTTGACCAATTAATAGTCAGATTATGAAGCCTCATTTCAAAAATAAAAAAATACAGGTTTAAAATATTCTATGTTAGCTGAAATGTTTTCCATTTCCATAAATAAAAAAATAATAATACATTTTCTGAATGTAATTAATAATTGATTTTTGATAACTTTTTGAGTTTCAACAGAGCTTTTTATGTACATTGTAAATGGAACCCTGCAATTTTAAAATCATTCTAATCATGACTCTAATCTTTTAATTTTTGGAAAAAAAAATGGTACAAAAAATAAAAATAAGAAAGAAAAAAAATAAATTGAAAAAAAGAAAAAAAGAAACAACAAATGAGAACAAAAAGAAAATGAAGATAAATAGCACATTTAAGTGCATCACTCCTCCATTACTGAAACACCTCACAAAAATGGTTCAAATAAAATTTTCATTAAAATCAATTCTTAGAGAATTTTCTTTTGGCAACAATAAATAATTTATGTTTTTTTTTTTTCAAAGATATTTTATTTGAATCTACATTTTTAGACATTTTTCTGGTTTCAATAAAACAAATTTTCTCACTAAAACTTTTGGACTCTGATAATCAATCTCTTTTTCTTCTTCTTTTTTCTATGATTTTTATGATTCTTTTTCTGAATTATCCGTTGTCTTTCTGCTTCTTAAGTAAATGTTGAAATATTTCTCAAGACAAAGATATCTTCAATACGGCTTTAGGTATTTATTTTTTGGAAATGCTTTTTTTTTAGGCATTGATTTCCTGCCAAAATCTTTTGGTTCATAAATCTAAATTAATGGCTGCCAGACTGAAGATGATTTTCCAAAACGTCAAAGCTTTGAGACAAGTTAATCTAGGATTAGGAAAACTTCAACTTATTAAAGATACTGTCAACACAAAATAGAAAAGGGATTTTAAAACAAAAATTGAATAAGGTTTTGGTTTTGTTTTATTAAATATCAACCTTTTTAGGTCATTTAATGCCAAGAAAAATCAATTTTGATAAACGTTTTTTTGTACACAGCATTTTTTTAAAATAAAAGAATATGCTCTAGTTATATTCAGACCTTTTCTAAGCATATCAGTTAAAAAGTCAGAAATATAATATGATTCTCAAGTTTGTATACCAAATCACTACCCCGAGTGGACCACTCCACAAAAAATTAATAAAAGAAATAAGGAATCAAGATATAGGGCAATTTTAACAATAATGTTGATACATTACTGTTAGTCACTCAGTTATAGTGACAGATTTTCTGGCAAACTCTCCAATGTTTCCCCAGTGTTATAAAAAGAAGGGGCAGCTAAATCTTAAAGATAGAGAAAAATGTCTCAGGCAACATTTATAAAATGAACATGGATGAACTTTATCTTTTGAATCTTTGTGTTCCATTCATCTTTTGTGATCTTTCCTAACTTTAGAAAAACCAGAAAACAAAACTTTTTGTAGTTAATTTAATTTAATCATAACTGAAACACAAATGACTGTTATTGACATAGTGAGAAGAAAAGCAGCACTCCATTCATTATGAACCAAAATTCCTCAAAGATTAGCAAATTTGGAATTATAACTTTGAAATTTTCTTCCACAAAAAACAAAATATTTTGGTAAAAAAGTGCTATTCTTTTTTCATTTTTTCTACTCAGAAAATAATATCAATTCAGTTTATATTTTTTTATGAATAACTAAAAAATTTTAAAGATTTTAGAAGAAAAAAATGCCAAGAAAATTAACTTTATCTAAAACTAGTAATTGAAAGTTGGTCTTTTGATATTTTTCTGGATATGCATCCAATGTGTTGCTGGTTTATGAAATCATACAAAGAATCAAAAAATCCTTTTTTTTTCATTATATATATGTTTTTTTTTATAAAGAAACATTTATATTTTTTATTAAATGATTTTATGTTAGATTTTTAAGTTTTGAAACAGTATCGATCAATTGAATCATTTGAACAAATTGTTTTGTTGAATATCAAAAATTGAAAATCAGAAATTTTGAAACAAAACTGAAAATTGGTAAAATTAATAAAAAAAAAATGTTTTTGGCATCTAACCATTTCCTTAATGTTAAAGAACCACCCAGCATGTGTGTGTGTGTGTGAAAGAAAGAGTGAGAGAGGGTAAAAATAAAAGAGAAAAAAAAGAGGGTGAGAAACAATGAATGATTGAGAGAAAAAATATTGATTGAGAAAGGAAGGGAGTAAGATAAGAGAGAGAAAGGGAAAGAAAGAGAAAGGGGAAGGGAAAGAGGGAGGAAGGAAGAGAAAGGGGAAGGGAAAGAGGGAGGAAGGAAGAGAATGAGTGATTAAGAGAAAGAGAGAGAGAGAGAATGACTGATTGATAAAGAAAAATGACAGTGGGAAAGTCCATGTGATTGATAGAATAAGCAAACAAGGGATTGAAAGAGAAGAGAAGACTGATTGAAAAAGAGAGATTGAGAGATAGACAGAGAGAGAGAAGGGTAAGAGTCTATGTGATTGAGAGAGAGAGAGAAAGAGAGTAAAAAAACAAATGAGTGAAAGAAAGAGATTGATAGAGAAAGAAGGAATAGAAGACTGAATAAAAGTTTTAGAAATCTTTCAACAGACAACCGGCCACCCAGATAGATTGATCCAACCTAAAAAAAAGAATCCATTCTAATTTACCTGATATTTTTTTCTCTTCTGAAGCTAATTACAATTGCAATCATTGTCTTCTTGCCATCCATTTCTGATAAGCACTTCAAGTAAACTTTTCAGATTTTAAAGGAAAAGCAATTCCTTTCTGTTGTGAGAACTTAAAAACCCTCATAACCTCTAAGATGAACTCGTCCATTAAGCAATATAACCAGCAGCTTAAACCAGCTCAATGTGAGATATCAGGATGTTGCAGAGCCGACTCCCCATAAACTTTACTAACCCCTTTTCTGTATCACTAACCCTTACTTGATATAAATGTTCTTCTTATTTCACCAAGTAGTCATGTTCCTACTTTCACCACCTTTCACTTACTAACCCATTTTCTGTACCACTAACCCTTACTTGGTATAAATGTTCTTCTTATTTCACTAAGTAGTTGTGTTCCTACTTTCACCACCTTCAGCTCTACAATACTTACAAATATTACTAATTTTTAAGCCTCAATAAATCAGAACTGAGATCCTTATAGAGCAATTAAAGGGCTCCCCAACATCCAGATTAGTAGCGTCCCCCCTTGCCAAATGATAACTGATTGAAGCCTCATAATATTATCATCCTTAGCTTTATTTTGTATTTTTTTTAAGTTGATAATTATGTTTATTTTATGGCATATTAACTTTTTATGTTATTTAATGCTGAGAATAATCATTTCTCAATAACTAATAATTTTTCTACATGCAGTTTTTTTTAATAAAACAATATGCACTATTTAATCCAGGGCTGGAGGGAATTTGGCGTTTCATACCTGTCCAAAGGGTATTAAACTGATTATGAACACAAGTGGAACAAATGGGATTCTAACTCGTATATTACAATTCCAAAGTCTGACTGTCCTGATTTTATTAGGATTTATTTTTTTTATCTATAACCCCATATTTTCTTTCATTTGCTAAAAATTCTGAGATGAAACTTAGATGGTGACTAATATTTTTAGTTTCATCTTAATTGTTATAAACAGAATATTTTGGCTTTGCTCTGTTGAAATTGAAAACTTCAAAAGCCTTTATAGAATTTTGAGCTGATCTTTTTATTTAATTGATACGTTTAAAGTGATATAGAAAAGCAAAGAGCACAGTTATTGAATGTATTAAATAATGTAACATCTAAGTAACAATCATTAAGAAATGACACCTTCAATCTTGCTTGAAGGTGGCATAGTAAAGGGGAGGGGTGGTGTGCCAAAAAGTCAGAGAAAAAGAAGTGTGACACAAAACCACCCCAAAATCTTTGGATTTCAACTGATTATTTTTTCATATTTGATTTTGTTTTGGATCATTTGTGTAAATAGTAATCTAATATAGTCAGTAGAGTAATAGCAGTAGAGCTTATATAAAAATTTAGCTACAGCAAATTATTCAAAACAGGGTAATGTGGAGGTCATTGGGGTGACATTTGAATGAACAGCCCTGGGTGAAATTTACTCTAGCTAAGCCCCTGGGTAACAAAAAGTGCTTATCTATATTTGAGTTGAACCTGAAATTTTCAAGATTAACACCTGAAGAAAACCAAAGAAATCACCAGTTGAATTATTCTGTATATAACAATAAGGATTAGACTAAAAAACTTAATAATCTAAATCTCAATAATCAAGAGATGGTAAGCTAGCCAATTCAAAATCAGTTCCCTTTACAGAATTGACAACACAAATCAGGCCCGCTTACTAGTTCAGCAAGTGACACTCATTTTGGCGATGTCTAAAAAACTGATGCTAAATTGACCCCCATAGTTGAATGAGCTATGCCAAATTGACCCCCATAGTTGAATGAGCTATGCCAAATTGACCCCCATAGTTGAATGAACTATTCCAAATTGACTTCCTTGATGTAGAATTGGTCCTCTTACCAAATTGGCCTCTTTGCTGAATCATCAATACTGAATAAACCCCATTTACTGAATTGGACCATCACAAAATCAACCTTCTTTGCTAAATCTGCAATGCCAAGTAAGTGAAATGCTGATATTTATTTGCCTACGCTAAATCTGCTATTAGGAAATAGCGACATCAAATTGGCCCTGACATCTAATCAGCTTTGATGCCCATTTAACCCCCTTGTTACAATTGCTAACTACAAATCTGTTAGGCAGAATAAGTTAAGGCAAAATAGTTATGCCAAATTGCCCATGACATCCAATTTGCTAAGCTGGATTGAGGCTGTAGCATCCACTATGTGAGAGTTGCATTGGTCATTAAGGTGTCAATAGAACCAAGTTTACTAAAATAATTTTCGGCTTTTAAAACAAATATGGCAGTTTTCTCACAATTAAATTTTTTTTTTTAAATTACAAAATAATACAAAATAAAAATGAACACAAAAGGAGGATCAAAGTAAACCTAAGCAAGTACAAGTAATAGTTTTAGTATAACAATACAAGTTGAAAGCTCTTAGTGATGTTCTCCTTCGCACAAATAAATACGCACAAGCTGGTATTAAAAACAATGTAATATATAGCTAAACAGACTCTAAATAAAGATTAACATATATACTAGGAGAGCCTAAATAAGTTAAACACTTATGAAAAGTAAAAAGTCCAAAAGTAGGTTTACATTCAAATTTCAAGAATGCTAAAATAATCTTAAAATGGAAACTGTTTAATCCCTTGACTGGTCAAAATGTCCCCCTCCAACTTTTTTCAAAATGTCCCCTTTGAACATTTTTCAAAATGTCCCCCTCCAACTTTTTTCAAAATGTCCCCTTCCAACATTTTTCAAAATATCCCTCTGCAACATTTTTCAAAATGTCCCCTTCCAACACTTTTCAAAATGTCCCCTTCCAACTTTTTTCAAAATGTCCCCTTCCAACTTTTTTCAAAAAGTCCCCCTCCAACTTTTTTCAAAATGTCCCCTTCCAACATTTTTTAAAATATCCCTCTGCAACATTTTTCACCCCATGTTGTAGATACTGTATCGGCATTTTCATACTTTGATTACTTTGATAACTATTTTCTTTGCTTTAAATTGAAATTATTTGCATTACTAAAATGAATTATTGAAATAAACAGTAAATTTAAATTTCATTTACAAGCAGCTAATAAATACAGGTGATACATAGTTGAAGAGAGATTAACATAGATACATAAAATGAAATTGAATTTCTGGACAAAGGAATTTCTATCTTGTATTACTCACTCAACACAACTGCTTTGTATATTCAACCTTACACTTGCCTATTAGAAAGGCTGTCTTCAAGCTCTCTGTTAAACATTGATTCTCTTCTTTATAATTATAAAGCTACTTTGCCTTTAGATGATACTCCACTTGGGTAAATAAATATCTTCTTATTTATGGGGTTTCTGACTTCACATTACACGAAATGCATTTTTATCATTCCTGAAATGTGCAAAGGTTAATGTTCAAATTATACGGTGAAAAAGAGTGGACACCAAAAAAAAAGTAGTTCCATTAATGATAACCATGGTTAAGCTCTATCCAACCGAGTCATATCTCAAATGAGTGACCATAAGGGAATACTTGGGAAATTACTTTAAAAAAAAAAAATTAAAAAAAAAACAGAGATACCAATATGAGGGATTTATAGTCATTTTCTCACATACACACAGATTTATATATATATATATATATATATATTAGTTAAGTGTAGACATGGAGTCAAAAGCCGTCAGCAACAGCCAGTTTCTCGCTTACTCGTCATCAGGCCGAAAGCTTTTTTAAGCAATCTTATCACTTAGATTAATATAAACACACACATACACAAACACACACAGTGGGAAGAAACAAATATTGGTACACTTAAAAAATTGTATTTTTTATGTATGTAAAACCTTAAACAAAGACAAATTTAGATCCATTTTATTTGTAGATTCAATTCTTCTCTGTGTGACTTTTACCTTCTGTGGTTAGTATTTTTAAAGCTCTTGACAGTTTACTTATTTAGAATCTTTTTTTTTTTTGATAGGTCAAGTCTCCATATTATATAAAAATCAAATTTCAATACATTTTCTACTGGTTTTATTTTCATGAAAATAAAGCCTTACCATTCAATTTTATACTGTAAGTAATTTTCATATTTAAAAATCACGGTAAAGGAAAACAAAACTAAAAAGAATCTATTAGATAATTATTCTCTTTATACATGAAAAATATTCTTATCATTAGGGAATAATAAAATTCAATGAAATAAAGGACAAAGGAAAGAGAAGGAAAGATTATTCTAATTTTCATTATACAGGCATTACACCTGAATCGTGATAAAGAAATATTAAGAGTAGCCATTTTAGATACATTAATGTCTTTTGAAAGTATTTTCCTTGACAAAGGATAAATAAAAAACACTAAAAAACTCAAATAGGAATCATAAAAAATCTTATTCCATAATTGTCCATAAAAAAATCTTTTATGGCATTTTTACAAAGGAAATGTATTGCAACACAATGTTTCAATGTGTGTGTGTATATATATATCTTATATATAAAAGTCAAGATGTCGTTGTGTGTGTGTGTGTGTGTGTGTGTGTGTGTATGTTTTATGC
>JAUZSX010324291.1:0-11444 GCA_034780655.1 Idiosepius hallami | reverse complement strand
AAAGAGAGAAAAAGAAGATGAAAAATAAGAAGAAAAGAATATAAAGAAAAACGAAGAGACGAAAAAGAAAAAGGAGAAAAGGAATTTGAAAAAAAGAGAAGAAAAAAAAACTGATCTGAAGAATAAAGAAGAAAAAGCAAACGGAGATTAATATTGAAATTTTAAGAAAGAAAAATAGAAAAAGAAAGAGAAAAAAGATGAAGAAGCTAATAAAAAAAAAGTGCGAAAAAAAAACAGAGAAAAAAAAGAAAGAAGAAGAAATAGAAAAAAAGAGAAGAAGATGAAAAACCGATAAAGAAAAAGAAGAAAAAAACAGAAAAAAGAAGAAGAAGAAAAAAAAAAAGGAAAACATTAAAAAGAAGATGAAAAACTGATAAAGAAAAAGAATGTGAAAAAAAAAACAACAGAAAAAAGAAGAAAGAAAAAGAAGGAAAATAAAAAAATGAAAAATCGAAGATGAAAAAGGTGATAAAGGATAACAAAATGAAAATAAAGAAAAAAAAGAAGAAAAAAAAGAAAGAAGAAGAAAAAATACAAAAGAGATAAAGAAGATAAAAAATCTAATAAAGAAAAAGAATATGAAAAAAAAATAGAGAAAAAAAGAAGAAAAAGAAAAAAGAAGATAAAGATGAGAAAATGAAGGAAAATAAAGAAAACTACAAACCCTGAAAAACAAAAAAAAAACAAAAAAAAAAACAAAGAGAAAATGAAATATTTGGTGATGATGATAGTAATGATTACAGATGATGTTGATAAAGATGTTGATGATGATGATATTTAAACAAGATCTTTTCTATAATTATATCAGTTGATTTTAATAGAGATAATCGTCGCTTAACCCTCAAAACGAAACCCCGAAAAAAAAACACTTAAGTGTCTCTCCTTACTTTTGTAAAGGTTCTATGGTTCCATTGCGACTCACTATTGTTACACGCCATTATTGGTGTCATTAGTTACATCAATTATTGACAACAATAACATGACCCTTTCTTTTTCTTTCTTCTTTTTGTTATCAACAAAGGGGGGGTTGCTTTCAAGGGGTGTTATAAAGAGTTTTTTTTTCTTTATTTCTTTGTATGGTGTTAAGAATAAATAAAGAGAGAGAGGGGGAAGAAGAAGAAAAATAAGAAAGAAGAAGAAGCGGAAGAAGAAAGAGAGAAAGAAAAAAGAGATAAGACAAAAAGAAGAAGAAAGACAAAAGAGAGAAAAAGACGAAATAGAAGAAGAAAAAGAAGAAGAAGAAGAAGACGAAGAAGAAGAAGAAGAAGAAGAAGAAAAAGATGAAGAAGAAGACAAAGAAGAAGAAGAAGACAAAGAAGAAGAAGATGAAGAAAAAGAAAGAGATGGCGATAAGAAAGAAGAAAAAGGAGAGGATGATGTAAATAAAGAAGAAAAAAGAGAAGAAAAAGAAAGGAAAAAGAAGAGAAAGAGTAAAGAATAAAAAGAAAAGAAAGAAAACGAAAAAGAAGAAGAAGAAGAAAGCAAAAGAAAATGTGATAAGACAAAAAAGGAAAAGAAAGAAAAAAGATAGAAGAGGAAGAAGAAATATATGGCGGTAAAGAAGAATAAAAAGAAAAGGGGGAAGTATATATAGGAAAAAAGAGAAGAAGAAGGAATAAGAAGAAGAAGAAGAAGAAGAAGAAGAAGAAGAAAAAGTAGAAGATAAAATAGAAGGAAAGAAAAAAGGAAGAAGAAGGAAGAAGAAAAGAAGAAGAAAAAGTAGAAGATAAAATAGAAGGAAAGAAAAAAGGAAGAAGAAGAAAAAAAAGAAGAAGTAAACGAAGACGAAGAAAAAAAGAAAAGAAAGAAGAAAAAGTAGTAGTAGTAGTAGTAATGGAAGAAGAAGAAGTAGAAGAAGAAGAAAAAGAAGAAAAAGAAGAAGAAAAAGAAGAAAAAGAAAAAGAAGAAAAAGAAAAAGAAGAAGAAGAAAAAGCAAAAGAAGAAAAAGAAGAAGAAGATAGTCATAACATCTTGTTATCACCTTGGAAATAATAAAGTCTTTTCTAAAAGTTACTGAAAGCCAAAAAAAAAAACTCCAATCGTTGAACTTCTTTTTTCCGATTAAATCGTCTGGTTTTGATTCTTTGTTCTTTTCTATCAATTGTTTTATTTGTTTCGGTTGTTCATGTTTTGCATTGTTTTGTTTGATGGCATAACAACCTTTTTAGGTTATTTAATGCCGAGATTTTCAAGGCTATAACACCTTGCAAAGAATTCAGTTTTTGTAAGAGTTACTGTGAGTAAAAAACTACAACAGTTGAAACCTTACAGGCACATTTTAAAAGATATTATATTTACTTGGTGAGCACCACTAACCGAGTTTGGCACAAGGACATTTTTTAAGGTGAATGCAATGATTTTGACTGGAATTTGAACTCGCATACTACGATTCCAGAGCCCGAGCTTTTCCCAATACTCCTACTTTGCAACCCAAAATATATGAAACTATTTGATTCCAATAAATAATGAAATTTATGAAAATAGTGAATTATTTCGAATACCATTTGCTGATCTCGTTTGTACACTAGAATTATTAAAGTCAATTTAGTCTATCGGTTTGGTTTTAAGCACGAAAAACAGATTAAATCCTGATAATAGATAAAGTCTAGAATTTCTAAATAAGTTTTGTGAGTAAACAAAAATAGCAATAGTTATTAAAAATATATCGTCATTTTAAGAACATAACATAATCAATTAGAATTGTGGATTTTTCTCTTTTTTTTATTTTTTTATATCAGTTTTTCTGATTATTTCAATTTTTTACATTATCAACCAGCAATTTTCTTAGAAAAAACAAAAATATTTCAATCACAAAAATATTGATCAAAATAAGCCCAAAAGGAGCACCAAAGAAAGCCCCAAACAAGTCCTAACAATACTCCGAGTGTGAATATAAATTTGAGAAAGTAATTCCCTAATTTTTACATTATTGAAATTATTCAATCTGATCCTGTGTTAATGGCGTACGCCTTCAGCTAGTTGTTCATATTTCTTGAAATAAGAAACATTGGTCCTTTTCAAAATATTAGTTTCAATTCATAAAGGAGAAACCCCTTTTTTCTTTTATCTAAACTGAATATTTTTTAGATTGGCAAAGCAGACTCCTTAGATCAACGGAAATTGCCGGAAGGGGCGTGATCTCCCTAAAAAACTTAACGGATAAAATGACAGAAAGGAAACGCCGCTTTCAGCCATTTGCAATATAATGGCGGTGGGACGAAATTTACTGAATTCACAAAAAGCAGACGACACTGTGAATTGTAGAATTAGTGGTTTTATTCGAGATTTTCATCTCGATATTCAATTACAAAAGGATGCATCAATTAGAAATGCAGTAATTCTAGCGTTTGAAATTATTTCAAAAAACAAGAACTGGGACATTTGAGGGTTTTGATCGAATAATATTCTTCTTGTAGATCATTATCTTCAAGTTTTTAAAAAAATTCAAGATAAGGGTAATAATTATTTATAGGAAGAATATTCGAGTGATAATTATTTATATGTAGAATATACGAGTGATAATTATTTATATGTAGAATATACGAGTGAAAATTATTTATACGTAGAATATACCAATGATAATTAAAAGAATATGCTTTAAGTATCTGTACGTTAGAGGAGGTAGGGTATCTAAAAAGTAGGTGCCCTACAAGGATTAAATATACATTCGTTTTATGGCTATCCATCAACCAATACACCCAGTGGTGTGTTGGGCAGCAAATTTGTTTTTTGCTGTTTCTGTTGCATATTTGTTTTACGAGAAAGAGTTGCTAGTCCTATGCTCAATCGCCGAATCGGAGGACCTTTTGTGGGCTTTTGAAAACTGTGTTGTCCTTCACCTAGATGAGATGCTCTTTCGAGTTAACGAGCCCCGACATTCATGGTTTTGACTAGGGTTTGAACTCGCGTAATACGATTCCATAGTCTGAGCTTTTACCAATGCTTCACCTCGCCACCTTTTATGGCTATACTATGGTAAAAACATTTTTCAAAAGTCGTTTGATAAAGTAAATAATTATATTTGGCCAGTTGTGAGTCACATTTAAAAAATGCTTTAAGTATCTGTACATTGTAGGAGGTAGTGTATCTTAAAAGGTGGCTGACCTACAAGGGCTTACAGTACTAATCTCAAAGAATTTCCTACTAAATACAATAAGTTGAATCAATTTAAGATTTATATTTCTTTCTTTAACGAGAAACCAAAAGCAATTGAGGAGTAATCCAATTTTCTATCTTCGTTATTAAAAACAGGGGTCGAACCGGTTGTGTTGATGATTATTATTGTGGTCTTCAACGTCAATAATCACGGGCATAATGTTAATGCAAAGCGGCCAAAACAGAAGCCATAACGCTGAGAAGGACATTGAGGTCTTTTCACAAATCCCTGACCAAAGCAGCCAGCCTGGAACCAAAGTCTGACACCGTCAATCCGTAATTCTAGCGAAGGAGGAATTTAATTTGCAAAGACGACAGTGCATTTAACAGTTTTCGATTTATTAATTGTGAGCTTGTTTAGCCAGACTCATTCAGGGCCATGGCCCCACACACACACATACACATGATGTCAGTCACTAAAGCGTTGGACTTAAACGACAAGGCCAACACACGATATACACAAAATGTCGTTGGATTTACGTTCGTCTCATAGCTTTGATGGCGTCAGTAAAACCTTCCAGTCGTACTAATATTTATTATTTTCACTTAATTATTCGCTGTTAAAGCTCTAATAACAGTTTTTAGCGATATCAAGTTTCGTATCTTCGACGCTAGATGGAATATGTTATTATTAGAACTTGCTGAGATAGAATATTTATGCTGTAATAAAAGGAATACTCTTACTATTAAATAAACCATAGCCGGGGCTAGGGGCAATTTAATTAAATCTATCTATCTATCTATCTATCTATCTATCTATCTTTCAATCTATCTATCTTTCTATCTATCTATCTATCTATCTATCTTTCTATCTATCTATCTATATATCTATCTATCTATCTATCTCCCTATCTATCTATCTATCTATCTTTCTATCTATCTATCTATCTATATATCTATCTATCTATCTATCTTTCAATCTATCTATCTTTCTATCTATCTGTCTATCTATCTCTCTATCTATCTATCTATCTATCTATCTATCTATCTATCAATCTATCTCATTCTATCCATCTATCGACCTATCCATCCATTTAGCAATAATTCTATATATCTATATATCTATCTATCAATCTATCTATCTATCTATCTATCTATCTAAATATCTATCTATTTATCTACCTTTCTATCTATTTATCTCTCTATCTATCTTTGTATGTATCTATCTATCTATTTATCTATTTATCTAGTGTGTCTCTATATGAAGAGAAAGAAACATATAGAATGGAATAGATAGATAGATAAATAGATAGATAAATAGATATATAGATAGAATGGAATAGATAGATAAATAGATATATAGATCCATTTTCCAGTCTTTCTTAATTCATTGACTCCATACTCGGTAAAGAGAGGAACTTTTGTTAGTTTTTATATATGGTCGCTATGGCACGGCCGTGGGTTTCTGTTCGTGTCTAGCATTAATACTTACTCTTTATCTTATGTCACCATCTGTCACATCGGCCTCCACCTCGTTCCTTGACCCCCTCCCCTTTACATAGATCCCTTTACAAGTCTTTTCTTTAAGCCCCCCTGTTCGTTATCCTATGAGCCCAGCGTCATTTTATGGCAGGGGCCAAGCAGTAGAAAGGAGCCAAGTTGGACTCTACGAAAGAGAAATTCAATTCCATTTGTTTTACTTCTTTTTCTTCTCTTTCTTCTTCTTCTTCTTGTTTTTTTCTTCTTCTTTTTCTTCTTTTTCCTTTTCTTTTTCATCTTCATCTTCTTCCCCTCCATCTCTTTCTTCATCATCATCATCATCATCATCATCATCATCATCATCATCATCATCATCTTCTTCTTCTTCTTCTTCTTTTTCTTTTTCATCACCATCATCATCATCATCTTCATCTTCCTCTTCATTTTCTTCTTCTTTCCTTCTGCTTTTTCTTCTTCTTTTTCTTATCTTCTGCTTTTTCTTCTTCTTTTCTGCTTTTTCTTCTTCTTCTTCTTCTTCTTCTTCTTCTACTTCTTCTTCTTCTGCTTCTTCCTCCTCTTCTTCTTTTTCTTCTTCTTCTTCTTCTTCTTCTTCTTCAATATCCCCAAATCTTTTTAATACAAGAATACAACCCTTCATTCCTGAATTTGTTGGTCTACAAATTTAACAAAAGAGTCTATAAGAATTTACTAAATAAAAACATCTTTGTTTTTCAATAGTTTACGGCATATCAACCTTTTTGGGTCATTAAATGCCAAGAACAATCCTTGTATGAACAAATAGCATTTTTTTTAAAAACACAAAGTTCGATATTTAACCCATAGCTGGAGAGAATTTGGAGATTCATACCTTTCGCGACGGTATAAGTCCAATTATCAATGCATATGGTGTGTGATATCTTTTAACATGGGAAGACTGATTTACCTGCAGTCACCACACGGCCCCTTAGCAGAGGAGAGCCTGGTTCAAATGGCATGGAGAACCTCGATGACTGGATGCCATCCTCTATTGAACTAATACCTTTGGGAAAGGTATGAATCCCTACATTAAATATCACCCACGGAGCAACTGTTTTTCAGGCTCTAAACTAAATACAGAATACACGATGTATCAAATTTCAAATGTGTGAATGTGGCAGTTAATGTTCGTGTGTCTCCTTGGGAATGAATGTGTGTGTCTGTGTGGGTCTGTGTGCGTTTATGTATGTTTACAGACGCACACGGGCGTGTGGGTCACTCTGATTATACTAGGTTGTCCCAAAAGTTCGAGTAAGCATGTCAAGAATTCTTTGATTCGAAGTCAACTGAATGGTTCTTTCGCCGATCCGAAACCTTGCAGACCGATGGCAGAAAAGTCTTGGAAAATTCTGGCCTCTGTTCTTTGGGAAAGTCTTATTGGGATATTTGTTAGACAGTCGGACTTGGGTATCGTAATACACGGTTCAAATCCCAGTCGTTTTATTGTTTTGTAAAAATTTCTGCCAAGACAATAGATTTATTTACAATTACCTTAGGACTAATATCCTTGGTAAAGGTTTTAATTCCAACATTTCATCTGCAGCTATGGATTAAATAGTGCATATTTTGTTTTTTAAAAAGAAAATACGTGTGGACCAAAAGAAAATATGTGTGGACCAAAAGAACATTTCTAAAAATGATTTTCCCAATATTAAATAACCTAAAAAGTATGATATGCTGTTAAACTAAACAAATAAACAAACGTGTTCCCGGTGTTACCGATATCCTAGCTAAATTCACAAATTATGCAATTCCCCAAATAAATTGAAAATTTCAAATATATATCGTTGGGTAATTTCTGATGTTATTTTACAACTTTCTTTTTATACTTCCAAAATAGACCTACCCTAGTATGTATGTAATTTCTGATGTTATATTGCAACTTTCCTAGGATTATTCTTTTTATACTTCCAAAATAGACCTACCCTAGTATATATGTAATTTCTGGTGTTATTTTGCAACTTTCCTAGGATTATTCGTTTTATACTTCCAAAATAGACCTACCCTAGTATGTATGTAATTTCTGATGATATTTTACAACTTTCCTAGGATTATTTTTATTATAGTTTTAAAATCGACTTACCTACCCTAACACAATCACACAGAGACCCTCACGTGTAGAGAGCACACTTACCACACTTGGCACTATATACAAAGAAAGAGAGAAACCCGTGTTTCCACACACGATCTTTTTTTTTCTTTTCTTTTGTACTAATTTAACCCTCACGACCCTAAAAGGCCAATATATCGACCCTGAAGATATAAGACAAAAGAAGACACACCTACATTTTGATACTAATATGCTTCCCAAATATAACTGCCCTGAGTGACTACTTGGCAATTTTGATAAATCAGGGTTCAAAGGATTTAAGTATCATCATCCTAAAGAATAAAAAAAAACAAAACAACAACAACAAAAAAACATTTTTTTTAGAGAAAACATATTTGGTATAGCACTGTTCAAACGCTTTCAGAATTTTCCAGGTGATTAAAATCCTTGGAGTGATTAAGCGTCCAAGTGATAAAAAAGAACACGTGATTAAATGTCTACTGATTAATATTTCGTGATTAATAGTAAAGTGATGAAAATCGAGTGATAAAACGTCCCCGCACCAAATTCTCATGTACAAGTAGGTTCAATGCCCTCTGTGGTATTTTTTTAATATAGGCACCTTCCTTCCTCATTTAGTAACACACACACACACACACTCTCTCTCTCTCTCTAACCCTATTTCTCTCATTCTCACTCTCTCTATGTATCTCTCCCTCCCCATAACTCTGTCTCTCTTTCTATCTCTCTCTCTCTCTGTATGTCTCTCTCTTCATATTTATCTCTCTCTCTTTCTCACACACACTCATATTTTCTCTGTCTCTCTTTCTATCTCTCTCTCTCTGTATGTCTCTCTCTTCATATTTATCTCTCTCTCTCTGACACACACACACTCTCTCTTTCTCTCTCTCACACACACACTCTCTCAGTTTTCGCTATAAGTCTTCTGACGTCATATAAATTCAGGCGTAGCAAAGCCAGGCTTTCATTTTTGTGTAGGATAGAATTTCTGTTCACACCTGACTATGACGTCATTTAATGTCACATTGATCTGAGCGATTTTTTTACTTGCAGTCTATGCAATCCCACCCCCCATCCAGAGACAGACACAGCATATAACCGTACACTTGTCTCTACAGGGTTCTACATTGCAAAAACACACGCATTTGCGAGTGATTTTTCCAGTTGGCGACTAAAGATGAAAAATCGCTTATCTTTTTGGAGACAAATCTTCCATTGGTGAATAAAAAAATGTTTTTTTTTTTTTTTTAAAAAAGAAAAAAAAAAAGAGCCTCGAAGACATATCAATACTGTAACCCTTATCTGTCACATTGATGTGACAGCTCTGAGTGACTACTTGTTAATCTTGATAAGTTAGGGTCGAAAGGGTTAAACAAGGCTTTTTAAAGAAGCATCTCTAAAACTAAAATGAAATTGATCAATTGTGGGTGGGCCTACCTGTGATGTTAAACGGATAATCACCAAAGGACGTTAACTATGACCACAATGCATTTTTTTTTTTTTTTTTTTTTTTTTTTTTAAAAAAAAAAAAAAAAAAAACAAAAAAAAAAAAAACTTAAATTATTTAACTGTTTTTATTATTATTATCATAATTTGTAAAAAGAAATAAAATATTAATTTTAATCTCATTTGATCCCAGAGTTTTGAGTGCAGCAGAATCTCTGGTTCTAAAATGGAAGGCATTTGTGAGGATGGGAGGGGGGTCAGGTAGACAGGGGAGGGGGTGATGGAGTGAAAAAAACTAACAGGAGACTTGAATGAACTTTAAAGAGAAAAACGGTTAAGGTCTATCAAAATGGAAAAAAAATCTAAGAGTATTAATATTAATAACATATTAATAACAATATTATAATATTAATAACAATATTAATTAATTAATAATAATTCAATTAATAAAGGCAATGAAAATATCAGCGTTTTTCTTCAGTGAAAAAAAAAAAAAAAAAAAAAAAACAGTTCTTTATTTCATGTCAGAGAGAGAGAGAGAGTGAGAGAATAAGGGAGTGGTTGAGTGAGAAAGAAAGAAAAGAGATTCATCGTTGTCCATAGCAACCCCCAAAAGAAGGTGGCGTTAAAAAAACGCAAGTTACAGAAAACCAAAAACTCAGATCTTCATTTGCAACAACGAATTGAAACTTTCTTCTCAGCAAAACACTAAGGGTTCATAAAAATGAAGCCATCCTTGCACCCAACAGACAAATTAACTTTAGTGGGATCCAGGTGTAGCTTAGGATCCCCTAAACACTGTTCTGCAGGTTAACAAAAATATAACCCATTTGGACTTTTGTTAACATACAGAACCATTTTAGAAACGTATAGTCCTGGAAAAAAAGGCATCGATCTTGCACCTTAAGAGAATGTAACTTTAGTGAGTTGTGTAGCTTAGGGTCCCCTAAACACGGTGCTGTATGTTAACAAAAGTCTAAATGAGTAATATTTTTGTTAACATAGAAAACAGTGTTTAGGGGATCCTAAGTTAAATTCTGGACCCATCAAAATAAAATTTGGAAGGGTTTCCAGTATAACCCCATTTTAAATTGGACTAACTCATTTTTGCATACGTGGGTACCCTTAAATAAAGGGCCATAACCAATGAGTTATGTTTTTGTTAACATGCAGAACAGTGTTTAGGGGACCCTAAGCTACACCTGGAACCCACTAAAGTTAAGTTGTCAGTTGGGTGCAGGGGTGGCTCCATTTTTTTTTTTTTTTTTTTTAAACTCTTGTTTACTTCTATTTTTTTTAATTTTTTTTTTATTTTAATTTTTTTTTTTTTATTATAAAATACTCTAGTGCGTCTGAATTCTAGACCAAAAGTCTTGAACTAAAGTTACCCCTCTTCAAAAGAGGGTTAGGGTTACAGCTTTTGTTTCTATCTGCACCGTGGGACAATATTGGATTCTTTTTTTCTTTTGCGATATTCTCTTCTCCAGTTTTACAAAATATCAAAGATCACAATTCTCTGTCGACAGTCTCAGCTATGGCATCCAGGAAATCCATGGTGACCAGGTAGTGTTCGGGCTTTACGCTAGAAAAAAAAAAAAAAAAAGATAATATTATATATACTTGGTGAGTAGCACTAAAAAAGTTTGGCACAAGGCCATTTTTAAGGTGAATGCAATATTAATAGTAATTCTAGATAATATTATATATACTTGGTGAGCAGCACCAGCAAAGTTTGGCACAAGGCTATTTTTAAGGTTAATGCAATATTAATAGTAATTTTAGATAATATTATATATACTTGGTGAGCAGCACCAGCAAAGTTTGGCACAAGGCTATTTTTAAGGTTAATGCAATGGGCTTGACTGGGATTTGAACTCAAATACTACGATCCTAGCCTGAGTTTTTACCAATGATCCAACTTTGCTGACCGAACCTAAAACCTTTATGCGAGTTAAAACATTGGTATGTATATTATATTTATTGGTGAACACCAATCCAAGTTTGGTAAAAAGCCATTTTTATGTGCTCTTACCCGGGCTTTTCACATTCGGTGTTACCCTTCATGTAGATGAGCTGCTCTACCAAGTTAACGAGCTTCATCTGCTCGAGGCAGCTGAAGTGAAAGTAATGGTCTTGACTGGGATTTGAACTCACGTAATACGATTTCAGAGCCGAGCTTCTACCAATGCTCCACCATCGCTGCCACCACCAAAAAAAAACATTGGTATATAAGAACGCACACACGCACACACACACACACAAACATCCCCCCCCCCGTACACCTTTATCTCCCCAAACAAACAAACATGATATTTAA
>JAUZSX010324280.1:0-11444 GCA_034780655.1 Idiosepius hallami | reverse complement strand
TCTCTCTCTCTCTCTCTCTCTCTCTCTCTCTCTCTCTCTCTCTCTCTCTCTCTCTCTCAGTTGTCCATCTCTCTCTCTCTCTCTTTTGGTTGTCCATCTCTCTTCATAATATCATTCTCTCTCTCTCTCTCTTACTCTCCCTCTTCATCTCTCTATCTTCAATTAAAAAATGACCATTTTCTTCCTTTTAGTTTGTTATAAATAATCTATTTATAGTTTTCTTCCCAGAACTTAATTTAAAATAACAAAAAATGCATTTAACAATTTTTTTTAGAGAAAATCTAAAATAAATCGTTTTGTTTTCAATATTTTTATCAAGTTTTTTTCATTATTTATTTTTGAAAAAAATTAGTTTTGAATTTATGAATAATTCATTACTCAGTTATTAATGATTAAGTTTTTAGTTTTAAATTTGTAAATAATTTTGTCACTTTTCAAATCTAGAAATAATTTAGTTGTTGATTATAAATTTATAAAATAATCTAATTCTTAGTTTTGAATTAATAAATAATTAAGCTCTTAGTTTTAAATTTATGAATGATTTAGTCTCTAGTTTTAAATTTATAATTTTATCACTTTTCAAATTTATAAAAACTTAAGTTTTTAGGTTTAGATTTATCATTTTTAAAACAAAAAATTAAATAAAATAAAGAATATCATTTGTCTTTGTTTTGTTTTTTTCTAGGGTTATGATGGACTTGACAACATAAAAGGTTACCCAGGAGCACAAGGACCCCCTGGAAGAAGGGTTTGTATTAATTCTTATTTTTGTATTCAAAATGTTAGATTGATTGATTGATTTAGGTCATTCAATGCTGAAAAACTTTTAATAAGCTCTACCTAGTTTACTTGTTTTATTGATTGATTAAACCAGCATAATGACTCTTATTTGATCATTCAATGCTATAAACTGTTTTAATTTGTTCTATCTAGTTTACTTAATTTAGTAGAGAACAGTATTAGAAATTAATTAAGTATAAAAAAGCCTTGGAAAGAATTTAGTATCAAAAATCCTTAACAATGATTGATTTAACCAGCATAATGACTCTTATTTGGTCATTCAAAGCTAAAAACTGTTTTAATTTGCTCTACCTAGTTTACTTGTTTGATTGATTGATTGATTGATTTAACCAACATAACGACTCTTATTTGGTCATTCAAAGCTAAAAACTGTTTTAATTTGCTCTACCTAGTTTACAGTTTTGTCTTTGTTCTTTGGGGTTGTTTTTGTTTGTTTTTTGTGGGTGGTTGTTTGTCTTTAATTATTTTTTTGGGGGGGGAAAGGAAAAAATGTTATTTGTTGGAACTTCTTTGAATCTCTAACTCATTAATCAAAGATGAATTCTATAATGTGTCCTATGCGGTGTTTGTTAATAACCATGATCGAATGAATCGTTTTGTTATTTTTATCAGGGCAAACGCGGCAAACAAGGAATCTCTGGAGAATTTGGTCCGAAAGGTTTTACAGGAGAGAAAGGATTTCCTGGAAACCCTGGCATCAATGGATTAAAAGTAATTTTGGGGGTTTTTTATTATTATTTATGTTTTTTTTTTTTTGCATGTAAGTCTTATCATTGATATCCTCTTAATATGAGACCCTACATCCTATAACTGTTCAGAAAATGAAACTACAATGGCTATTAGGAAAAAGGTTTATACCTATTATGATATGAAAACCAGATTGTTGTTGTTTTATGAGACCCTACACCCTGTTCCTCTTTAGAAAATGAAACCCACAATGGCTATTAGAAATAAACAGTTTATATCTATTATGATATGAAAACCAGATTGTTGTGGTTTTATGAGATCCTACACCCTGTTCCTCTTCAGTAAAACGAAAACACAATGGCTATTAAAAAAAATAGGTTTACATCTATTTCAATATAAAAACCAAATTGTTGTGGTTGTAGGAGACCCTACATCCTGTTCCTCTTCAGAAAACGAAACCGCAATGGCTAATGAAAAAAAAAAGTTTACATCTATCATAATATAAAAACCAGATTGTCATGGTTTTTATGAGACCTGAATTCTGAATTTTGTATTAAAAAGCATTAGTAATGAATTTAGTATTAAAAAGCATTAGAAATGAATTTAGTATAAAAAAGCATTAGATATGAATTTAGTATTAAAAAGCATTAGATACGAATTTAGTATTAAAAAGCATTATATATGAATTTAGTATTAAAAAGCATTAGATATGAATATAGTATTAAAAAGCATTAGAAATGGATTTAGTATAAAAAAAGCATTTGAAATGAATTTAGTATTAAAAAGCATAAGAAATGGATTTAGTATAAAAAAAGCATTTGAAATGAATTTAGTATTAAAAAGCATTAGAAATGAATTTAGTATAAAAAAAGCATTAGAAATGAATTTAGTATAAAAAAAGCATTAAAAATGTCTTTAGTATAAAAAAGCATGAACTGCTTTCCTATAGAATAAATTTCCTTGATTATCTTAGTTGCAAGTCCACGGGCAATAATTCTTGTTGTTTCTAAATCTTTATTTTCTTTGCAGGGTCAAAAAGGTGAAAGTGGATATCGTGGCCTTAAAGGTCGTCCTGGACCAATTGGACCAAAAGGATTGGCTGTAAGGAAAACACATTTTTTGAAATTTTTTTAAGACAAATAAAAACTGCGTACGCATTATGTCTTTGGTATAGTTGACTCACACACACACATACACACACACAGACACACAGAGACACAAACACAGAAACACACTCACATACACATAGACAAAGATATACACACACACACACCTATACACACACACACAAAAACACAAACACATACACCACACACACACACAAACACACACACACACACACACACACACACACACACACACACACAGACTCCTTCACTCCATTGGAGCTTGGTCAAATTAAAAGAGATTAGAGCAGTAGTAAAAGTTTGAACTCTGGAATCATAATACATAAGTTCAAATCCCAGTCAAATCTATTACATTCATTTTTAGAAGTGGTAAAAGTTTAGATTCTGAAATCATATTACGCTAGTTCAAATCCCAGTCAAAACTACAACATTCACTTTTAGAAGTGGTAAAAGCTTGGATTCTGGAATCATATTACACAAGTTCAAATCTCAGACAAAATCATTCCATTCACTTTCAGTAATGGTAAAAGCTTGGACTTTGAAATCGTGTCACACATGTTCAAATCCCAGTCCAAACTATTAAATTCATTTTTAACTGCATCGGAAGATGAGTTTTTTTAAACTTGGAAAAGTAACTCATCTAAGTGTAAAAATAACACTGATCCCATAATTCCAAGTGGCTGAGACTTGTTTGTTGAATGAGAGTAACTTCTCTAGGTGAAGGTCAACACAAATTAAAAAATCCCAGAGATATAATTGGCACATAAACATGGCCTTGTGCCTTACTTGTGTTGGTGCTTGACCAAGTAGATATTTCCTATTTAGGATTTTTTTGGTTTGTTTTATCTTTGAATATAAAATTAATGCGTCCCTAATTTCTCACTTTCAGGGTTCTGGACCAGTCGTTATACGCAAAGGTGTACTTGGTGCTCCTGGTTCTCGGGCTAGAATTGGTTTAGTTGGTCCCAAAGGTAAGAATTTTCTTTGATTCTTTCTTTTTTATTATTTACTTGTTAATAAGTATGGAGGTCCATTTGGCTTAGTGGGTAGGCAGTCGGACTTTGGAATCTTAGTACTCTAGTTCGAATACCACTTGTTCCATTTGTGTTAATAATTGGATTTCTTATCTGAAATCAGTCAGACTTTGACTATGACTAGTTGGGGCTTCCGTATTCCACCTTGGCACCCAACTCACTAGCACAGGTTATTGGTGCAGTATCTGTTGCGTATCAGATAGATACCCTTTGAACTTCCAATGCCCACTATGACTAGTTGGGGCTTCAGTATTCCACCTTAGTGCTCAATTCGCTCGCACAGGTTATTATTGGTTAAGTATCTGTTGCGTATCAGATAGACACCCTCTGAACATCCAATGCCCACTATGTTAAAAAAAACTGTTTATACAATGATAGTTCTTGGCATTAAATGACCGAATTAGATTGATATGCCATAAACACAAACAATTTACAAATTTTAATTTTATGTTTTCTTCCAAAAAAGATTTTTTTTTCTTTTTGGGGTTTGACTGATAATTTATGGTTTATTTTTCAGGTCCTAGCGGAGAAGTTGGTTTGCGTGGTTTTCCCGGAGAACCTGGCGACCCTGGATTTCCAGGATTGCCTGGACCACCCGGTTTACAAGGATTTTCATTTAAGGGAGAACGTGGAGATTCAGGTAAAAAAAAAAAATTATTGCTGATCAATTCAAAATTATTTCTAAAGAATTTTAGTTTCACCTTAAAAAACAATTCTATAGAATTGGACGATATGAGAAAAGAAATGATCAAAAGTTCCCTTTGTTTAGTTTCTATTCTAATATAAACCAAATATTATTTTCTGATTGGTTGATGATGTATACAGTCATCTATAAATATAACCCAAATATTTTTTCAGTGTAAAATTCGAAATAATCTATATATTCTTATAAAAATTAGATTGTTATGTTTCTATGAGACTCCACATCCTGCAGCACTTTTGAAAATAAAACCACGATAGTTACTAAACAGAAAACTCTTTTTTTAAAAAAAACAAGCTGTTTATAAGTAGAACTCTTCAGAAAAAGAAACTACAATAATTAAATAAAAATGGTTCAGACCTCTAAAATTTTTATATGTACAGTAATGCCTTTCTATAAAATAAGCTTTGTTAATTACCTTAGAAAAAAGCATTAGAAATGAATTTTGTATAAAAAAAAACATTAACTGGTTTCGTATATAATAGGCTTCCTTGATTACCTAAGTAGCAAGTTTCTAGCACCTTCGGGCAATACTTCTATTATGCTTAAAAAAATTGAAATAAACATTTTTAAAAAAAATTTTATTACTAACTTATTTAATCTTACAAGTATTTTTTGGACTATTGTCCTCATCTTTATTTTCGTTTTTTTTTGGTTGAAACATAATGAAACAAAGAAAAATAAAGATAAGGACAATAGTTTGAAAAATACTAATAAAATTGATCATATCTTGTTTCAAGGATTTCAGAAAATAACTTATTTAATTTTTTTTTAAGGTCTTCCTGGTCTTGATGGTCAACCTGGTTATGTGGGGCCCCGTGGTTTGCCAGGCCCCATTGGTGATAAAGGAGAACTAGGAACAGTTTATGGAGGAGAGCCTGGTTTGGATGGTTTGCCTGGTATTAATGGTCTTGATGGCGTAAAAGGTCCTCCCGGAAACCGAGGTGAAATTGGTGATCGAGGACCTGCTGGTGAAGGGCGCGGACCTAAAATTGGCATTCCTGGACGGAAGGGTGCTCGCGGTGATTATGGAGAACGTGGACCAAATGGCATTCCAGGACGACCTGGACTCGCTGGACTTAAAGGTTAGCTTAATAATAATGATAATAATAATTATAATTGATATGCCATAGAACAAAGAAACTTAAATATTGGTATGGGCGCTAAATTTAGGGCCCACGCAGACTGACACAGAGCAATCTCATTGTCAGGGGTTTCACAGCAGAACAAGCAAATAGAGAAATATTTTTTTTTGCTCGGGGACTTTGCACCGGTTGTAAGACAGCAATTTGATTGGCTAGGGTTAGGGTTAGGGTAAGGGTTTAGGGTTCGGCCAAATTTCTCCATTTGCTTGTTCTGCAAAAGTGCCCAGATTTGTCCTAAATCTAAAAAATGTAGACAATAAATTTGTTGTTGACCAGTGGAATTCTTATTTTCAACTTTTATTTCAAAATAACTTTTTGTTTGATTTTTAATTATTATTAAAATGATCTTTTTTCTTTCCTTTCCCTTCTAAGGTTTAATTGGTGAACCTTGTCCTTATTGCACTGATGGCGCTCCCGGTTATAAAGGTGACACAGGACCACCTGGAAGATTTGGTAAGCACTTATGTTGTAAAAAATATCTTAAGTCAAAATCTTTTTGTTGAATAAAATGTGTTTAAAATCTGTATGGAGTGAATATACTGTATATTTATTTTTACAAGCTTGTTCTTAACCTTTTTGTTTCTACATCAAGGTCTGCCTGGTTTTGATGGCCCTGACGGTCAGCCTGGCCAAAGAGGTGATCTCGGTTACCCAGGATTGCCTGGCTTAAAAGGAAGAAGAGGAGACAAGGTAATATCTTCATTCATTTTAATCTCTTTTCTTTTCAACTTTGAAAAATTAATTTCATTCTTTAAGTAGAATATCGTTATTCAATCAGATTTAGAAGAAAGCTTGGGAATTATATTAAAGCACTCAACCCTGTAACTAAGATACTTGTTGGAAAAAAAAATTGAATGAAAAATATCATAAATTGAAATAAAAATTCTTTTTAATGAAAAATATCTGAATTCATTTGTAAGTAAGCTGGAGAATAAAATCAAGCCACTTGACTACACAACTAAGTCTCTTGTAAGAAAATAATTGAATTAAAATATTAAAAATAAAAATAAAAGCCATCCTAACTACAACAAAACCATGAAACACATCAGATTAAAACACAGTAAGAATTAGAATTGAACGGGGTAAGAGCATGTAAAAAGGGCCCTGTGCCAAACTTGGGTTGGTGCTTACCAAGTAAATATAATATCACCTTAAAAATGGCCTTATGCCAAACTTGGGTTGGTGCTCACCAAGTAAATATAATATCACCTTAAAAATGGCCTTATGCCTAACTTGGGTTGGTGCTCACCAAGTAAATATAATATCCAGGACATTTAAATCTTGATGAAATAAAGTAATGTCCCTTTATCTTTCTTCTCTCTGACAAGCCCCACCAATGGAATCACAATCTTTTTTTTTTTTTTGGCTTAATCTCTCTAAAAGAGTCAGATTTGGGATAGAAGATGGTCTTTGCGGTACTTACTTTGTACTACCAACCTCTCATTTATTTCTGCAGCAATATGATGGCAAGAAGGCCACTGATAGCGGCCTGGTTCAATAACCAGAATTTTTGGACCTCGCTGCATCAAAACCACCTATGCTGCCCTGTCCACATAGCAAAGTGTGAAAAACTCCACCAGGACAGCCAGTTTTACGTGCATTCAGAAGTGTTGAACAACAAAAATATTAATAATAGAAAATAAACATATTGTTGTTATTAATTCTTTTATTCTGAATGAGAGTAAAACTAGCTGTCCTGGCGGAGTTTTTCACACTTTGCTTGTGGACAGGGCAACACACTACCAGCAACAAATATCTTGGAGGAAATTTGTAAGCATTCCATCCACTTGGGCATGTGTGGTTCCAGTTCTTATTTAACTAATGCTTAACAAAAAGAATGCCTTTTCAGGGAGTCACTTGAGTATTTTGTAGGAATGAGTCCTTGAAATTGCTGGCATAGATTAATGTTGCTTTTTTTTTATTTTGAAGCTGACAAAACTAATCCTGCAATGCCATTTAAACCTGTCCCCTCAGAAGGGGCAGCCCTTATTGCAGTTTGTGCACTTTGTAGCATTTGGTAAAATCTAAAGAATATGAATGGTTTTTGAAAAAAAAGATGGGTTCTATTTTTACCTATTCATAAAAGTTATTTTTAACAAGATAAAGAACTAACAAAGGCAGTCATACCATTAAAATTAGCTACCTTTTGTACTACAGACTTTATTTTTCTACATAGTCACCACTATTTTCAATGTCTTTTTGCCAATAATGAAGGGGGGGGCTCTATTTTTGCATTTGTAGCATACTTTGTCACTCATCTCTCTTTCACCACTGAGAAATTGACAAACCATTTCCTTAACTGTGCTGACTTCAACTGCAACAACTTTTTAAACTATTCAACAGGTGCAAGTAAATGTCTGTCAGTTTAAGTTTTCTGCACCGAGAAATTTAATGATGTATTTCTGCTTCTGATGCATGTTCATGACAGTTGTTGCTTTCTTAGGTGTCTCACACGGTCAATATCTGCATTAGAGATGAAACTTTCAGGTCATGAATGCATAAGTTCAGTCATCATAAAAATTCAATTTGCTCTGATCTATTAAGGCGGAACTGAAAAAAAAATGGAGACATTACTTTTGGAATGACCCTTATAAGTAATGTTTGTATTATAATATCAATTCACATTCTATAATTTATCATATTAATTTATCTTAATAATTAAATTTCCACCACTCATCATGTTATATTCCTCAATCACCTACTTCTGTTTCGTTTGCACAATGTTCACTTTTTCACCATTGAATAAAGGAAGGCCTAACCACCTTGGTCAAAGGACTCATTGCAAAGTTTGTTACAAAAAAAAGAAAAAGAGAACAAAATATTAGGTTTTCATTAGATTTTTTTCCCTAGAAATAAAAATATAAATTAGTGTTGAATACTTTTTTGTATCCCTTTATTTAGGAAGAAGCATAACCAGATGAAAAAAAAATTCCATCTTTCAAATTTTCTTTAGTTTGTTTGTGTTAGTAAAAAGATTCTATGTCTGAAAATAAATTCTATGATATAATCAAGAACATTTTTCAATATGGCTGCTAAAGTCCTTAAAAGAATTTCTCATAAAAAGTTTTTCTTTTTTTAGTAAGTATAAACAAAGTAGACTTTTCTTTTCCTTCCTTTTACTTTCATTATTTTTCATTTTATTTCCTTTTTTTTTTCTTTCATTTAGTGAAAGTAGTTCTTTGTGAAACATTCTAAAAATCTGAGATTTTTTTTGAGATACAAAATGTCATTTATTTTCTGAAACTTTTTCTCCATAAGCTTTCTTTGTAAATCTTTTTTTCCTAGATTCCTCTGGCCACGAAAAAATATGTTTGTGCCTAGTGTCATAAAGAATTTGTTTTTCACACAATTTCTTTGGTATAGGAATCAAGTATTAAAGATAATTTTTACTTATTATAAGGGTCATTCCAAAAGTAATGTCTCCTGATAATATCATTATTGTGTGTTTATGTATATATATATATATATATATATATATATAATGAATGATGCAGCCAATTTTTGTGTCCAGAGCAAAATGGACAAACCCATCTTCTGTATCGACATCGACTTTCTCAGCTTTGTAAACGTTCAACAGGTGTTAGGGAATGTTCACCAGTTCAATTTTCTCTGCATTTTAAAAATTCAATGACGCATCTTTGCTTTTGTCACACATCTGACATAGGTTGCTTTCTTAGAGTTTCACACCAATATCTGTAAAAGAGAGATGAAAATTTCAGGTCATAAATGCTTAAGTTCTCATTATAACAATGCAATTTGCAATCCCCTCTGATCCATTCAGACATATTTTTAAAAATGGCATTACTTTTAGAACAACTCTTTAAGAATGGTTTTGATCTCATTTACCATAATTTATCTTTGCAACACACTTTTTGCTAGGACTGCATACCTTAAAAAAGCAAATGAATGAGAGTTTTTATCTAAAGGAAGTAACTCTTCTATACTTCAACGCAATCTTAAAAAACCAAATCCTTTAAAAATAAAGTTTTAAAAAAATCTATTTTCCTTTGAGTAATTAAAACCCTAGAAATATGAATTTTGTAAAATCATTCATTTAACTGAACATGATTGATGATTGGTTTGTTTAATGGTTAATCAACCCTTTCATTTCATTTCATGCTGAAATATAGTTATTGTAGTATGATTGGTAAAAGTTAAATATAACTTATGATTTAGAGGAACATTTCCATGATATCTTCTTGTATAATTTAAAATTTTGACCACTTAGTAGGTATTTTTTAAACTCAAAAGCAATTAAGACGTTGTTCCCCAAGACCAAATAACCCATATATCAAATTTCAAGTTTTTAGACTCAAAATTGGCAGAATAGTCTAGTATATCACAATGATCCAATCTTTCAACTTTGACCCCTAAGCAGCTAAATTTCTGGCGCAAATTGATAAAAAAAAATTTTGTCCCAGGTTTGAAAACCCTTTATGTCAAATTTCAAGTCTGTAGATAAAAAATTTGCTAAGGAGTTTGGAAGAAACTGATTGTATACACACATTTTCACTTATATACAAGAAGTATTGCCTTGATTTGCTCAGTCCATGGGGACTTGCTACTTAGGTAATTAAAGAAGCCTATTATGTGTTTTTTTTTTTTTTTAATACTAAATTTGTTTCTAATGTTTTTTTTTAAATACAAAATTCATTTCTTTTTTCTCTGAAGTAGTTAAGAAGGCTTTTAATATAGGAATGATATTTTATATATAAGAAACCAGCACCATATTTATTCAAAATATAATGGTCTGAATAATTGTGTCATACAAATTTCAATCTGAACACTTTTGTATTCATTTTGATTCCAAATTTTGAACTCTTAGCAGATATTTTTCTGGCTCAACACAAATTAATGCTTTCCTTAGGTTCAATGATCAATATCTTAAATTTCAAGTGTTTAGACCCAAAATTAGCAGAGTAGTTTGGAAAAGAATGCAATGGTGAAATTTTTCAATTTTGGACCCGTTTACCTGCTAAATTTTTGGTTTAAACTAATGAAAAAACTTGCTTCACATTTGAATTTCCGTTGTGTCAAATTTCAAGTCAGTAGACCAAAAATTGATAGCGGAGTTTGGTAGAGACTAATTGTACACAGATACACACACACAATTTCAATTTTATAGATATAGAGATAAGTATTTTGCACATTTTATTTTTCTTCTTCTTCATCTTATCCTTTTTTTCCTCCTCTCCCCCCCTCTTCCTTATCTTTTTTCTTATCTATGACCCACTACTTTTGATCATTAGTTCCTTTACTCTTCTAATAATACCACTTTGTTCTCTTTTCTCAATAAACAAGCTGCTAAAAAGACAGCTGAAAGTGATCACTTTTATGAAATGTTTCTACTTAAAAGTAATTACACACATTTATATTACACAAGTTGAAATCCAAGTCAAAACCATTAGATTCATTTTCAGTTGCTGGGTGTAGATTAGGCTCATTAACTTGGGAGAGTAACTCATCTACGTGTTAATATAACACTGATTTGTCAACAGGACCCATCAACTCATTGAGTAACCCATCTGGGTGAGGGGCAACAGTGATTACAAAATCCCAGGAGCACATAAAACTGGACTTGTGCCTAACTTGGATTTGTGCTCCATAAAGTAGTTATGATATATTTAACAATAACTGAATGTAACATATTCTCGTGTATCAATTTTTACATAAATTTATCTTCTGTTTTTGGTTTTAATTTTTTCTGTTTTTATTCTTTTATTCTTTTATTCCTTCTCTCTTTTTTCTTTTATTCTTTTATTCCATCCCTCTTTTATTCTTTTATTCCTTCTCTCTTTTATTCTTTTATTCTTTTATTCCTTCCCTCTTTTATTCTTTTATTCCTTCCCTCTTTTATTCTTTTATTCCTTCCCTCTTTTATTCTTTTATTCCTTCCCTCTTTTATTCTTTTATTCCTTCCCTCTTTTATTCTTTTATTCCTTCCCTCTTT
>JAUZSX010324269.1:0-11444 GCA_034780655.1 Idiosepius hallami | reverse complement strand
TTACCAAATAGTCACTCAGAGCCGTTCTATTAAAGGACCATATTAAAGCTTTGGACCCTGACTTATCAAAATTACCAAGTAGTCACTCAGAGCCGTTCTATTAGAGGACCATATTAAAGCTTTGGACCCTGACTTAACCAAATTCGCAACTAAATAAATAGTCTATAAAACTAATGAAATTAAACTTAATAATGACTTTTATCAATTCATGAATTTATATTTATTTATGAATTTTTATACAAATTTCATAATTATAGTTTATTTTTATTTTTGAGATGAGGCTTCGTAATTGGGTATTAACTTTATTATTCGGACTTTGTCCTCATCTTACGTTTAAGAACACCTGAAGACGGCCTGATGGAGACTAGGCCGAAACTAGTGACCAGACACGATGTTGCTTCCCTTCGGTAGTCTGACAAGAACCTGAGTAACAATTGGTTTCCTCGAAAGGAGTAGCAGGGGAACCGCGTAATGGTTTGTTACTTGCCCTGGTACAGTACCTGGTATTCTTAAACGGTCACCAATCTAACTACTGACCAGGTTCGACGTTGCTTAGCTTTGGTGATCTGACGGGAACCGGTATCTCCAACGTGACTTGACTGTACAATAAACAAAAAACAAAAAAACAAGATAAATTAAAATAAAGATAAAAGTGAGCATGAAAGCATTTAAGACACAAAACATTTAAATATGTATAATAGGCTTCATTAACTACCCTTGTTACAAGTCTTGCCCCCGCCAGGCAAAGCCAGTTGATATTTCTTGTGCTAGGAATATTTTTTGAATTTCTTAATTGTGATTTTGAAAGTGGGTCATCTTAATGTGTTTTTAGTTTCATTTTTATTTTATTTTTTTCTTGTTGTTTTTTTACAGACAAAGGGTCTAGGGCTTTTTTTTTAAAGCTAGCGGGCAGTCACTGCGGGCTCAGTCGTTTTCTTTCTTGGATCAAATCTTTGAATGAATTCTTAACCATTTTTTATTCTGATGGTCTTTTACTAAAAGGAATCTTTCGTTCAGCTTTTCTTATTTGAAAAGATCAGATTTTCATGTAATTGACGATTTGAAAAGGGTTTACCGACTTTTAATCACCCGACCATTCATCACGAGACTTTTCATCACGTGGACAATTCATCACCCAACATCGATAACTTTCATCACTTCAAAGAAAAAAAAAACATTTATTCATTAAACAATGTTAATTATGTGATGGTGTTTTTATTAAGTTAATTTTTTAGCCCCTTTGACAATTTTGGGGTTATTTTTTTATGAGAGATTATTAAAATCCATAAAGTGAATATCAGCCACTTTTTCAAACTTTTGAAAAAATAAACAATAAAAAAAATTTATTTCAATTAATATATTTTCTATTTTTTATATTTAAAAATTCAAACAAACTTCTTTAAATAATTTCATTTTATTTTAACTTAATCTTAGCAAACATTACAGAAGTTAAATTTAAAAATCTAAACAAACTTCTCCAAATAGTTTCATTTTATTTTAACTTAATCTTAGCAAACATTACAGAACTTAAATTAAAAAATCTCAACAAACTTCTCCAAATAGTTTCATTTTATTTCAACTTAATCTTAGCAAACATTACAGAACTTAAATTTTAGAATAGGTTGAAGTGATGAAAAGTTTAGTGATGAATCGTCGAGTGATGAAAAGACCGTACACCACTAACTTCATACAAACTACTCAAGATGTTAAGGGAGCATCATAAAAATAATCATAATAATAACGATAATAATAATAAAAGTAATAATGATAATAATAATAATGATATTTAGAATCGCTTTTCATTAACTTTTAACTTGTAATGATAATAACGGAGAAATTCTTTTAAAGAGGGTGGAAGTGGTAGACACGACACTTTATCGTAAGTGATGATATTACATATGGCCGCCCGACACAAGTGCTGTAGAGAAAAAGGGAAAGTCCGATTCAACGGCAGGGTGAGCATCGGCTCAAAAAACATGCAACAACTCGGGTCTTTATAATGTTCTATCAATCGGCACACGGTGCGGGCCGCATAAACCCCTGGATCGTGAGAGTCAAAACTGAACTTGTGGTTCCACTGCTCAATACGGGCGTGCAGCGAACGGCCATAACGACGGAAACTGACTGAAAAGAGGAAGTCCTCTTGGGCACTGTCACGTAAAAGAAACGTCCCCTCGGCCTTGTTCTCGAGGAGTTTCTCCGCTTCGTATCTGTCCATGATGCCCCAGTAAAAGGTGCAGTTGGCAATCTGCTGCAACTCTGACACCAAACAGTGTGTGAACTCTACCCGGCTGTGAATACGCTGCAGCGGGCATTCAGACGAGCTAAACGAGGAATAGTCCATGATCTGCGAACTTTCGAAATCATCGCTGAATTTCCGGGCAAGCGGCTTGCAAGTTCCAGACGCGCCTTCCACCGAACAGTTGCGCTTAAATGTGGAGCAAAACTGATCGCCCGACGAAGGGGTCACTGCGCATAGGTTGGGGCAAGTCCAGTGAGCGTTTCTGTTGAGCAGGCGATTGTCGACCTCTCCATGTGAAGAAGAAGAAGCGAGTTGCGGACTACTTCGATTTCTGCCAGTGCCGCTACGCACAATGCGCCCGATGTCAGACGAACTCTCCAGCTGCCTCGATGACGTTAACGAAGACAGATTCTGTTGGTGGAACAACGAGCCGCTAGCCACGGCGTTCTTTTTTGCTCGCTTTCGATGGTGCCTTCCCTTCGAGGAGGAACGCATTAGAGCCGGAGAAGACTGGTTGGACGAGAGGAGAAAAGCTGAACTGGATGGAGCCTTGGAATGGGTCAACAAGAGATGGTGTTCACAGCTATCAAAATTAACGCAGGTAGCACCCTGAACACTGCAGTCGTTGTAGCGTTCCTGAGAGTCATTTAACGATAACCGGTAGTCCATATATCTCGGCTTGCCCAGTTTATTCCGGAGTTTCATAGACCATAGTTTTTTCTGTTTACTCTTAGGTGGAGTACTGTCAGCCGCGCCTTCTCCGTAGCTTCTTTCGCCCGTGGCAGGCTCGATATCAAGGTTACAGGCATGGCTACAAGACTGGCACGATACATGACCGTCGGCGTGTTTGCCACCTTCAAGGTCGTCGGGTGAAGTGGCGTGTGAGTCGTAATGTGAATAGGGTTCATCAGCCGAAGAAGAGGCCGACAGCGGATTTGGTTTGTAATCGTGGAGTTCTACGATGCTGGACAAAGAAAGTTCGCTACCACAACAGAAGAATGGACGAATGGGAGAACGATGGTGATTCACTCGAGATGGAACATTTGCAGACAAATGGTATGGTTCAAAGTTTTGGTAATTGGCTAAAATGTCCACATCAAAACCAGATTCATTGGTGGTGGGATGCCTCACTCCTGAAAACAACAACAAATTTATCTATAATCAATAATAAATAATAATAATAAGAAGAAGAAGAATGATAATAATAATAAGAATAATAATAATAATAATAATAATAATGATAATAAATAATCCAGGATTTAAATCTAAAATTATTAAAAAAAACTGGAAAAAATATAAATTTTTGTATCGTTCAATTTCAAAATTTGATCACAAAATCTAACTTTGAATTAATCCATTCGACCGTAAGGGGCCGATATATCGGCCTAATAACCAAAGGCCAAAAAATTTCACACAGACATTTCGACCCTAATAGTTTTTTTTTTTTTTTATTAGAATGGTCTGAGTGACTACTTGGTAATATTACGTCAGGGTCCAAATGTGGATGTTGAAATAAAGTTGTGCGTGTGTCTTTTTTTGACCTAAGTCGCCAGGGCCGATATATCGTTTCCTAAGGGTTTAAAGGGTTAAAAAAATTTTTTTAAAAACAAACTTTTTTTTATTTACAAATTCTTACTTTTTTATTTAAATCTTTAAACCCTAAAGAACCGTAACCGATATATCGGCCCTGGCGACTTCAGGCAAAAGAAGACACACACACACAACGACATTTCAACCTCTATTTTTGGACTATGACCTAGTAATATTACCAAGTAGTCACTCAGAGGCGTTCTATTAAAAACATATATTATGGTCGAAAAATGTCAGTGTGTCTCTTTTTGCCTTTGGTTACTAAGGCCGATATATCGGCCCCTTACGGTCGAAAGGGTTAAATAAAATTAAAAACACAGCTTCTTTTCTCTTCTTTTTATTGTCTATCGTTCGAAAAACTTCAAGAACAGAACAAAAACCTCTACAAGTGGGACACAATTCTTTCTTTCTTTCTTGTTGCAATCAAATAAATGAAATGAAGAAATAATTTGGGCAGAGAGAATATCAAACTATTTTTTTAAAAAAATCTCTTTTTAATAAAATAAAAACGAATTTAGAAAATAAAAATCAAATAAAACCACAAATAAATAAATAAAAAAAGGCCAAGAATTTGTTGGTGGGGAGGAGGAAGAAACGACGCACACCCACAAAAACACAAAGGAACAACAAAAAGGAGTTTGAAAAAAGTTTTTTTTTTCATCCCTTCTTTCTTTAAAAAAAATATAAAATCGAAAAAGAAAAAAAAGACCATTAAAGCTAGAGATAAGAAATAAAATATTTATCTTTTCGTTTATTTATTAAAAAATGTTTCATTTTTATTTTTAGACCAAAAATTAAACATCATTAAAATATTTCATCATAGACTAAAAAAAAGGGAGCCAACAGCAAGACGCGGTTACAATGTAGAACGTGCACATTGACCTAATGGTAGTAGTAGGCGTTTTACTACTTATGTGAATGAATGGCTGGTTATATGAATGAAATGACTGCTGATGAATGGAAGAGCCGGGTGGAGGGAATGCCACTCTGAGTGCCACAACAACAGGGAATACAATACAATACTTGTTGTAGGGGACTGAGAAAGAGAGAGGGAAGGAACGAGAGAGAGAGAGAAAGGAGAGAGAGACACACACACAGAGAAAGAAATAGAGAGAAAGAAAGAAAGAGAGATAGAAAGAACGTGTTTTTAAATTCAATCGTCTCTTTATTCTTCGTTCTAAAGAAGATTTTTTAACCCTTTCGACCATAAAGGGCCGATATATCGGCCTTAGTAAACAAAGGCCAAAAAAGACACACTGACATTTTGACCCTAACATGTTTTTTTAATTGGAGGGCTCTGAGTGACTACTTGGTAATATTGTTAAGTGAAGGTCCAAAGATGAAGTCTAAAATAACTTTGTGTGAGTGGTTTTGCCTTAAGACGCCAGGGCCGATATATCAGTTGTTTAGGGTTTAAAGGGTTAAATTGTTTTTCGGAATCCTTCAGATGAAGCATGCATGCTATTGTATATTTGTTAAGACGGTTTGGACTTGTGGTCTTTTATTTCTTGGTATTTCTTAAAATTACTATGTTTCGAACATCATTTTGGGCCTTCTTCAGATTTTCTGTTCGTATATAGAAAGAAAAAAAAAAAATATATATATAGAGAGAGAGAGAGAGAGAGAGTTAAGTGTAGACACGGAGTCAACAGGAGTCGGCAACTGCTAGTTTCTCGCTTATGCGTCATCAGGCCTAAAGGAAGACAAACGGTATGTCGCTTAACTGGCAATATATTAACCCTTTAAATCCTAAAGAATCGCTATCACAGCCATGGCACCCTAGGGTAAAAGAAGACACACACATTGCGCCGTTATTTCGGCCTTATCCTTTGGACAACTTAGAAAAAATTACCAAAGCCTTTCTCTTAAAGAGCCATATTAGGGTTGAAATGTCAGTATGTCTATTTTTGCCTTTTTGGTACGAAGGCCGATATATCGGCCCATTGGGTTCGAAAGGGTTAAATTCGAAAAATGTATTCGGAACTACGGGAGAACATATGAAATATGTTGTATATGATGACAGAGTTAATCTATGATAAGGCCTCTTATCTTTAAAACATATACCAGTGAAACTAATTTTTTTATTCAGTTAGATTGGGAATATTAGTGACCATATCTATTTAAAATATTTTGGTCTTTATAAATAATATCATTGTTCATTGAAATCACAATTTTTTATTTTTATGTTTTAAAAATCATTTACTTTTCCTTTTAGGACATGAACATTTTAACTGTTTGTTTTTTAACAAGTTGTTTTCATTTAATATACTTCGTCTTTATTAACACGATTTTACATTTCCTTCCTTTGTTCTTCCGACCACATCATGTTCGGAAATGACAGCAGGAAATAATCCCATGAATGCTATTTCCTATGATTATAAAGAAAAAAAAATGTTTTTATTGAATAAACTGAATACATTTCTTTAAATTCCTAATGACAATTGTTTTGTAAACGAACCGATAACGATCTATATATTTAATTCATACAGAGGTGTTAAAACTATAAGAACGGGTGCCTTTATAAAATTACATAGAATTAGTTATGTTTTGGGGAGCCTAGAAAGCTCAGTCAGAATATCAATGATCAATGAATGATAGTATTATTTTTATATGATATAATGCCAACTCAAGTTAGGCACAAGGCCCTTTTACATGCTGAAATATCTACCTTTTCTAAGCAATCTTTTTTTAAATTTCTCTGAAAATCCCTATATTCCTTACTTAAATGTCAATATTAAAATCTTGATATTTTATTTACTTGGTCGAGCACAAAGTTAGACACAAGGCCATTTTCACGTGCTCTATATACCTGACATTGTTTAGATCAGTGTTATCCTTCACCTAGATAAGTTGCTCTCCTGGGTTAACGAGACCCGTCTGACTGTGGTAGCTAAAGGTAGTAGGAATGGTTTTGACTGGAATTTGAACTCGAGTAATACGATTCCATGGTCATAGCTTTTACCAATAATCCACTTCGCCGCCCAGTACAAATAGTACGAAAATGATAATAAACGTTGGGTACAAGTATAAATACTAAAACAATAGACATGAGTAACAATAGATTTATAAGTCTTTAAAATTCATCATGATTACTACCACGGATCAGTGAGACAACAGATAAAGGCATCCAGCTCCTCCATTTGCAAATAAACATTATGATTAATTATCAAGATTCCAAGACTTAACATCCCTACCCTATCATGGTTAACAGAATGAGAACAGATAGCCTTCATAGTTTGAACAAAGGGTTAAGTTCGAAATTTTGAGAAGACTCCTTATTGTCACAAGAAGATTCCCGAGTTACACCACCTAAAGAAGGCAGAAGAGCTCGTCGTGCGAAACGTTGTTTAATAAAATGAAATAATTATACACCCCTTCTCAATACGGTCAAGTGGCATTGAAGACACCGGTTTCCGTCTTTGAAATAAAATACTTTGAGAGATTTTGAAAAAATAAAGTTATTTTTTTTTTAATCTGGCTATAAATTGGAATCGTGTCCTATGTTCAGAATTACATGATAAATCCTGAAATAAGCAAGACATAGTTTGTTCTTTTATATTTATTACTTTATAGTTCTAGTTTTGCTATGGAGATTGAGTTCGTTTGCATGTAATGGCCTCCAGTTGACTAGTAAGATTTGGAAAATTCTGTTATATCGGATTCAATTGCGTGCAGGTGGGGATTAACACTTAAACGTGATTGTCAAGTATACTTATTTAGAAGAAAGTAAATGTCGTCACAAATTCTGATTCTCAGAATCGTCATGCATTGAAACTAACGATGGTAAAGGATGTCAACAATATGTACAGTCTATTCCATGTAATGAGACCACAAGGGAAAATGATTTGTCATACATTACGAACAATAATTTTAAACGTAAACAAAAGGTTCGAACTGTTGGTTCCGTGCATTGACATGAACGGTTAAAACGACGTATCACATCTTGTGACTGGCTACAGTAGAACAGAATTGAACAACATCATATTCACTTCGTAGAGCACCGAACCAAGTTTGGCACAAGGCCATTTTTACGTGCTCTATGTCCCTGGGCTTTTTGAATTCAGTGTTACCCTTCACCTAGATGAATTGCTCACCCGAGTTAACGAGATCCATCCGCCCGAGGCTGCTAAAGTGAATGTAATGGTATTTGACTGGGATTTGAACTCGCGTTATACGATTCCAGAGCCCGAGCTTTTACCAATGCTCCACCGTAGCTGCCCAAGTTGAACAATATGCCCAGTCAATTCTGTGTGATGGTATTACCGGTTAAAACAACCAGCTGTATATCAGGATCATTCAGTGTGGAAATAAATCAAACGATATATACAGAGAATCCATTTAATGAGACATTAAAACTAACATTTGGAACTCTGATGATGGTTCATTCAATAAACCGAAATATTGAAACGTCGTCTAATATAAGAAATGTTTAACTCGGTGCTTTTCAACCTTTTTATTAGCACAGAACCAATAAAAATATTCCATGGCTAGAGGAACCGCTGTGCTATTATTTAATTGTCCGAATAAAAAAAAATAAACACAAACACACACACTTATTTTCAGAGTATAGCAAATGTTTGTAGTAAGTAAAGTTTTAAGAAAATTACTTGTCTGAATAGATTACATTTATTTTCATCGTTGGCTCGATGAAGTCTGGTGTTTCTTCTTGCACAACTCTTGAAGATTGATTCGTGGTTTTGACAGAAACACACGAAGTTCATTTTCTACGTTTTCAAATGCAGTTAATTTAATTATGCAAAATTAATTATGTAATTAAAATATAATCATGTAAAATTATGTTAAATGTTAAATATGTAAAATTTAGAACGTTTATACAATAAAATTTAAATTCTAAAAGAAAATATGCATATAATAATCAAATAGATTTCACGGAATCAAATTTCAAAAAAATTATTTTTGTGTTATTGTTCTAAATTAAAAATTGAGGAATTGCAGAGTGTACGAACAGAACTCTAGAGTTCTGTCGAATCCCGGTTGAAAACCATAGTCTTATATTTGCATATACCTGTATAAATTTCTTTTCTTTTAAACTAATTATATAAATATAAAAACTTTACCAATAATTAAACACGGCCATAGAATTAATTGATTTTCTATTCATTTGATTTATTATATTTGTTGGGGATTGTAAAGTCGAAATTGTACGCAAGACGACAATAGTTGAACTACTGGAGCATCATGGGTAAATCACGTTGGGATAACCGTTTAAGTTAAGCAATTTCAAGCCCATTTAGTACATAGGTGGATTATCACTTAGGAATACCAAGTATCGTGTCAATTAAACCGATCAGGGGCTCTTGGCATCAATTGGAGCAGTTGATTGCACACATAATTTCAAAATACGTTCCGTTAACTTGATGCTTGATAGAAATTGCTTTATAATCCATACTTCTTTTAAAAAAATTTTACATTGAAATAATCCCATTAGTTTATAAGATATTATTTGCATTTTATGCATGTATTGTGTGAGGATTAACATTGAAGAACCACGGTATGCAAAACCCATATCGTAGCCGTCAATTTATTACCTGGCGTGTCTCCGTCAACCATTAAACTTAGTGGTGCGTTGGGCAGCAATTATTTTTGCTGTTTCCGTAGCCTACTTGTTTTACGAGGAAGAGTCACTAGCTCTATGCTCAACTCGCAAACTGGAGGAACTTTTGTGGGCTTTTTAAATCAGTGTTGCCTTCAGCTAGATGAGACACTCTCCATGTGTGTCAGCTTTATCTCAATTAGACCATCAACAGGTTGCGTGTATTGCTCTTGTCACAAAAAAACAGGTGGAAGTCTGATAATCTCTTTAAATATTGTCAGTGCCTATAAAAGGTATGGAAAACTAATTTGCGTCTCATTACTGCATGTCAACTTTGAAAATTCTAATTTAAGTAGAAAAAATCACCAGCCTCTCCACCAAAAGTCACTTTTGTTTAGAAAGTTTATTGTTGAAAGCGAAGTTGGTAGGAATCATTTGAAAACATCGAATGTTGGGAAAATTCTTAATTAAGGGTTGTAGTCTAAAAGGAAAAGAAACTATTTTAGAATAAGAGATACAAAAATGATATTCTGTAAAATCTTGTAAAATTTAAGAAAAAAAAAATACCGAATGGATATTTTTTAAACTACCATTAGAAAAATAAATTTCCTTCACGCTGGAATATTATATTAGTATTTTCGAGTGTAAATTTAGTTGTATTCGTCTTTTTGTCTTTGTGTCGTGGAAGGGAATTATTTTTTAACCTTGAATAAGCCTTGGGGAATTTTACTGTTCACAAAACTAATTATAGAACAACCAAAAACGGAAGATATTGTCTTTTTTTAAATGTGATATTTGTACGTATTGCAGAAGAAGTCTTTCCGAATATTAAACATTTAGAAATGTTTGAGTGTGTTCTGGTGTTACTTCGCTATTATTAACCTCTTGATACGTCTAGTTTTTATCGAAAACCTCCACCACCATCGCACACAAACACTGACACACAAGCTCATATACGTAAATCATGTAAAAATAAACGAACAACATATATATGCACACGAAGGCACACATACGCACACGAACACAAGCATATACCCTTACACACACAAACACACATGCACACACAAACACATATACACACACAAACACACACACTCTCAAACACAATATATTTGCATACACACACAAGCACATATAAACACAAGCATATACACATACACTCACAAACACACGTACGCAACCACACATAAACACACACATATACAAATGCACACACATACACACAAACACAAAAACATACAAACACTTATATACACACAAAAAATATACGTATACAAAAACACACACACTACTACAAAAATATACACATTGAAATACACGAACTAACGCAAACACATACATACACAAACACAAACATATGCAGATAAAAATACAAATACAAATACACGAACAAACACAAATGATCACACACACACATACTAATACGCACTCATTCACACATACACAAACAGACACAGAAGCACGCACGCATACATACAAAAAAGGCAGAGAGACCAACACACACACGCAAACACTCAACGAAGCAATTTAACAACATACCCACAAAAGCACAGCCCATTCACACATGAAAGAACATAACTACATCCCTATATATCAATGCTATTTCTTTCTTTGTCTATGAACACTAATACCACACAAATATCCAAGTAAATGTTTATAATCACTAGGGCTGTGAAAATATGCTTTTGTTAGAGAATATTCTTGTCAGAACCCTCATAACTAGGGCTGTGACAAGAATATTCTTTGATGAAAGAATATTGTTAAAAGAAATGGTAAATTCGCGAAATAGTTAAGTAACACGAAGAATATTTTTTAATAGATGCATATGGTCATATCCCTAATAATAACACATAAACTTAGACTATAAAGGGAAAAAGAGAGAGAAAACGAGATAGATAGATAGATAGATAGACAGGAAGAGAATAGTTTTGTTTTTCGAATACACAAACTGCAAATATTTTGTAAACTGCATATACATATATATATATATATATACGGTAAGAAAGACTGATCGCATCAAAAATACAGACTGCACATTTACACACACACACACACACA
>JAUZSX010324258.1:0-11445 GCA_034780655.1 Idiosepius hallami | reverse complement strand
AAATACATGCTCTATCACTGATATTAAGTACTGTAACTATAAATATCAGCAATCTCACTTTGCAGATTAATATACATCCATATAAAAATGCATGCATACATACACACATATATATATATATATATATATATATATATATATATATATATGTATATATATGAGGACTAGTAAAAATTAAAGATCCAATGTAAGAGCGTGATTATTGAATTTCAGTGTCCCTTGCGTGTTTCTAAAATAGTTTAATTTGGACGATAAGTTATTTTGCTTCATAAAAATAAAAAAAATATTGTACGTATATATACATAGTTACATATATATACATTCAGTTATGTGCATGTGTGTGTATGTATATTTAGTTCTAGAATGTTAGCGATACTTTTAAAGTGTCAAACTTACAGTTCTGTTTAATCCTACCTGAATCCTGTCTAAAGACGGCAAGGTGGACCATTGGTAAAAGCTTGGACTAAGAAATCGTGTTATGCGAGTTCAAATCCCAGTCAAAACCACTGCATCTACTTTTACCCGCCTCGAGCATATAGGGCTTGTTGACTCGGGAAAGTAGCTCATGCAGGTGAAGGATAACACTGATTTCAAAAGGACAAATTGGAGGTTGATCATAGGGTTAGCAACTCTTTCTCGTAAAAAAAAAATGCTACGGAAACAGCAAAAAAATGTGCTACCAATCGCACCACTAGGTGCAATTGTCGATAGAACCCTAACAATTCAAAAGGATATTTTGAACCTTTTACCCGAAAACAACACGATTTCTTAGTCCAATATTTTTGGAGACAAGGTTGTATATTGAACTAGCACATGGGAAACAACACATTCACTAATAAAATCTTTTTTCAACAAAACTTGTCTCTTATTTTTTTGAGGAGTATTATTGCCGAGGCTGAACTCATGCAGGAAAATTAATCACATATCTCCTATATTCATCTTTACAGTTTTCTAGTTATCGCTTATGAAATGAGTTATTGACGGCTTAATGATTTGATGAACTAAAAGTGTTTATTTTCTTTCCAAAATACTGAAAAAAAACCCAGTAAAACAAATATAAAAACATGTAACCTAAAAAGCTATTATTATAAAAACAATTTGATAGTTTACATATTTCTATACAAATTTTTATTTATTAATAATGTTTGAATAAAGAAACATTTTTCTCGAATCGTTTCTTAATAAAAATGTTTTCGACAAAAACATTTATTAGAAATTATTTTATATTTATATTTTTGTTTTAGTTTTACGGTATATCAACATTTTTAGGTAATTTATTGCAGGGAACAATCATTTTTGAGAAAATAAAGTTTTATACACACATATAGTTTTTTTAACAAAACTATTTGGAAGGAATGCAGGAATTTTTCCCTTCTCAAATGTATTAGTCCAAAGATGGATGTAATCAGAACGACCAGGATTTGAACTAGCGTATTTTGATTCCGAAATCCGATTCTCTATCCATTGTTCCAAGTAGATTTTTGCTTTAAGCGAACTAATTCAGGTTAATATAGTGTAAAAGAAACCACAATTACCTGATTCAGCTGTGTGTATAAACCGATCAAACCTGTTATTGAGTTGTGCACTGAGAAATTTAATCTGTAATTTATAAACATACGACAATCTTATCTCAAGTGTTTTAGAGCAAAAGACAAATTTGTTTTATTTGTAAAATGTTAAAGAATATATAATTTATAAGACATTAATATTCATGAAATTCAAAATATCTTTTTGAAATATTTTATTTTGATAGCTACAAAACAAAAGAATGTTTAGTTTTGTTACCGGGAGTAATACATTGTTATATTGTTTATAAATATTTGCCTTTCGGTCAAAATCTTCTTTGTGCTTATGAAATAACTGATTTCCGATTCTTTCTTTGAAACGCAAAGAAATTTCTTTTGTTCAGGCAAACTGTCAACTTTTTAAAATGTTACATAACACTTTAAGATAAAGGACTCCATGAAGTTGACTAATGAAAAAGACATTAAAAGACATTTTTTTAAAGTTTTGAAAATTGATTATAATTTGCTTTTTTTTTTCAAATGTAAATAAAGAAAAGATTCTTCAACTTTCTTTTATTTATTGTATTGGATTGATTATTTTTCACTCATGAGAAATAGATTTTTATTTTCATCTAAAAAAACAACAATAATATTTGTCTTTGTGACGAATTACTCTAACCTAACAAAAATACACAAAAGTTTATTTTAAAAGTATATTTTACTCCTGCGTTACCAATATTTTCAGTGGAAGCTCAACATTTGAAATAAACAATTGTAACACCTCTTAAACTTTGAACTTAATCGTCAGATTTTTATGGAATCTATAATATAAAGAGCTCTCTGGTTATTTTTATTCCCTATACTCGCCATAATTTTTCAGCTACGTCATTCAAATTATACATTGGCATAAATCAATAGTTAAACCAGGCCCTAATCCCCTTTGATTGTCTTAAAAATCCACACACTAGTGTAAAAAGCGTTATGATTAATATGACTGGTCGGTCATGGAGATATCCTGATCGTTTCGTTTTAATTACACGAGTGACGCCGAATTATGCTGCTAATAATACGAAAATCCAAAATATTAGATGTCTGATTGGGATGACGTAGCAGAAATCCCCCCCCCCCGCAATCGAAATTTATTTCACCAAAAACATATTTTGCTTAAAAATTTAATATACTTCATTTAAAAGAAAATGAAAATTGGGTATTAGATTTCAATACTGCAGAAATAGAGTTTCGGATTCTAAAAATGATGAAAGTAAGAATGAAGGAAACTGAGGTTTGTTGAAATCTTTGGTTTTGACAACTTCCTGGAACCGGTACTATTGATTTTTTTTGTTTTTTGGGGGGAACGCCAGAAATACTCCAGATCCTATCTCCTTCAACTTGCATTAGGATATCGACATAAACTCTACAGTAATCTGTAGATAAAATAGAACCTAGCAACACCGGTAACTAATCTTTAGTCTATCACATCTTGCTAGTTTTCTCTTTGTCTCTCCCTTATATCTTATATGTATATATATTTCTACTCAAATACCATTGTTCAATCAATAACTGAAATGCCTTAAGCAGTTGGAATGAATCTTACTAGAATTTTACTAATGAATTATTTACATTTTTTCAAAAATGACTTGACACAAATTTCTGCAATTAAAAATCTTCATTTTATAATCTAAACAAATGCCTACCTTTACTCCATTATAACTTTAAAGGTTGCTCATCAATGCTAGCTAAGTTAAAAGCGATTACGTTACTAGCCGAAAATTTATAGAATATTGTTTGAAAAATATGAGCTAAGGTAACATGGAGGAACATATCGAGAATCGATAATTATTTTTATTGAATTATGAAATACATAAGACCTCAGACACATTGGTGTTACTACTAGGTCTATGACAATATGCTTTTATCTAAGAATATTCTTGTCACTGCACTAGTTGAGATTATTATTGGCATTATAATGACCTAAAAAGGCTGACATGCCGTAAAACCAAATAAAACTCAAATCAATTTCTGAGAGATCTTATAGTTTTAAATGCATTTTTTCAAATCTAATTTTATAATTAGTCACAACTCTTTTTCCTTTTTCTGATGGGATTAAAACTGTTTCTCCCTCTCTTTATTTCTAAATAACCTCACGTGTAAAATCTATTTAACTTTAAGTGTAAATCGTATTTTTATTCGCTTAAAGCAGAATAACTTTTTCATAAAAATTATCTAATCTTATTTTCTTGAAAAGAAATTGATTCAATGAATAAAAACTTTTAGCTTTTATTTATTTGACAAATAATTCAAATGTAATCCATAAAGTCGTTTACAGGATAATTAAAAACAAACGTGCCAAAATCATTGCTATATATTAAAAAAAAATAATATCTTACTGGACACAAGTGTTGTATATATTTTCAAGTTTTTATTTCATGGCATTTCAGGGTTCAAACGAAAACGGGCCTAAACGCTGGGTTGATAGAAAACATATTCCTCTCTGCACTTAGCCTCCCTAGCCTCATGATGTGCAACTTTCACCTGTGATGGATGGTATGTTAAAGACAGAGTTCTTGTTCTACCTTGCCAGTAAATAACAATGACTTGAAAGATCAAATAACAGCTGTAATCAACACCGTGGTCCGGAAATCTTGAAGCGCATTTAGGATGAATTTTCATTTTGGCTTGATGTTGTCCGTTTCACCGGTGGAAATGGCACGGACAACATCAAGCTAAAATGCGTGAGCTAGGTATTTAAAAAATTCATTTTAAATATTGTGAAATGATTTTGGCAGGTTTCCTTTGCATCGATCACCCTGTAGATTGGATTGGAAAATCAATATAACACTTTGAAATTGAATTGAAAGTCATTTAATCTCGATCCTTTAAATAGCTATAGCCATGTATTAGCGAGAATAATCGGCATTGCACAAGTGATGTTTACCATTTCTATTTGTTTAATGACAATAGCAATTAAACGACCAAATAAGTATCAAGTTGTGTGAACGTATTAAATAAATAAAAAAATAACGACGACGTGTTCTTTTTCTGTTCTATTCAAATTGTCGTGCAATGGCAACCAATCTCGCTGGCCATCTTTCACAATTTGTATCTGTGAAAGCTCTCGGCCTTTTGCAAATCCCACTCAAGTCAGAGGTGCTCGAAGCGCTCCTACTAAAGGGACGTCGATCCCTCAAGGGCTTTCTTTCACTTTCCTTCCTGGCCTTCCTTGATCACTTGGTCTCGTGTTCTCATGGTGTGCATTCAGGATGAAAGGGAACAAGAAATCGTTTGTGAACCTTAGACCACTTCTCACAAGCTTCAACGTAAACGGTTGGCAAATGACCTGAAATCTAGTCACTCACGCAAACGCATATCTTTTAAATTGCCGCGCCAAAACCCAGTTTGACCATGTCCGTTTGACCATGACCATGACACTTATATGTTATCGTCCAAGTAACTTGAATGACACTGTTTTTTTTTCATTTTCAGTCTTTCCCATATTTCTCTCTCTTCCCCCTTCCCACATTTCTCTCGCTTCCCCCTTCTCCAACCTAACACACACACATATCTAACAACATTCGGATGAAATTGCATTACTTATATCAAACTATTAAGTAAGTCAACTAGGACCAGGAGATAGGCAGTCAGATTTCCGAATCTTAATACGTGGTTTTCAATCTCAGTGTTCCATTAGCGTTTATAATTCGAAAAGTAACCCTGAGAAAGGCTTCAATCCTCGTATTCCCTCCGACTATGCAATAAATAGCAAACATTCTGTTATTAAAAAAATCTATGTGGAGTAAAAAAAAACGTTTATATAAAAAATTGTTCTCGGCATTAAATGATCTTAAAAGTAGCTTATAGTGACTAAACTAAAATATTTAGGTAAAATTGCATTACGTTTTAAAATAGGCTATATATTTTATTCAAATAAATTTCTAATATTCTACACAAATTAGAAAGGAAAATGAAATAGCAAATAAACTAACACTTAGATGTTTTTGTAACTTTAGGTGAATCAGCTTTAATGAGAAGGACATAGCAAAACTATACCTAATTTAATGTATCAATGAAACTGTTTACAGATTCAGTTAGTTCTGATTAATAGTAAATTTTTAACAGAAAAGTAGGCCTTTCTTGTCATTTTAGATCAAACTATTTAGAATTGAAGCAAAACATATTAACATTGCATTTGATTGCCACACCTGAAACATTTTTGTTATAAAAAATAAACATTTCTTTATCTAAAAAAAAAAAATAAAGCCAAAGATTAAAAAAGCCACTCAGAACAAAAATCATCTAAAAGAAAATAATTTTCGTTTTTTTTTCCAGTGTAATATTTGAAAACCAAATGTAGAAATACAATCTCCTTCGAAAAAAAAATGAAAGCCATTTCCCCCAATCCATTAAATAACTTTTACATTTAAAAAGAGTCTAAAATCACTAAAATGTAATTTATCATTCTTTTTTCGATAGCAAATTATAGTTTGTTTGTTTGTTTTTTTGTGAGTGTGGGATGTTTACTTTCTAGTTTCTTTCATATTACTTTTCTTTCACTGTTTCAATTGTTTATTTAGAAAATTCAATATTTTCGTTTTGGATACCCACTTTGTATTTTAATCTGTGCTTCTTAAGTAACCATCACATTATGGATAAGAATTCATAAAAAAATGCAATGAACTAAAGAAGAAAGATTATATAGACAAAAATGTATTTTTGTCAGTAATATTTCTATATCAACCCTTATACATTAACACTTCAAATGTTTTACACTTCTTAAATGAGAATAAATTTTGAAGCATTCAAATGTAATATGATAGTATCCGTATACGTGTTTCAGGCCCTCTTTTTTGTGGCTATCCTCATGCGGAAAAATATGTTGTTTTAATACGGTGTACTGTTTAATATTTTGCATAAACCCCATTTCTGTTAAATGACTTTAATAGAATTTAATATAAAAGATTTTGATAGTGTTATTGACTAATCAGTGATCCAACCTAGGTTTGTAAGGCCTCGGTTTGTGTCCAAGTGATCAATCTCTACCCCCATGACCCTCTTCAACCAAAGCCATCTGGAAGCTTTTTCAACAGCCTCCGCATTGTTGCTTATAGCTCTTATCTCTCAACGTAAAAGAAAAAATCCTATCTACTGATGGCGGAATAAACTTAGATACACTAATGAACTTGTGACTTCCATACCAAAATTCTTAGGGTTTAGAATTAAGACAGATCACGATTTGGTGTGAAACCATTTTAAATAAAATTGTGTTATATGATATAATAACATAGACTGAATAAATGGAATTAATTCCTTGCATTATCAAAAGTGAGAATCTCCCCCACGCTGAATGTTAGGTCAGAGACAGTATGGTACTGTTTAACCTCGTGTCATTAGTATTTCATACCAAATCGTCAGACCAAATCAAATGATCGAGTTTTTTTCTTTCTATATTTTGAAATTTTCATAATATTTTGAAATAAAAATTTTCAATTTTCGTTCATTAAAAGAAAGGTTTTAACCATAAATTTACTGGTGTCCAAAAAATGATCGACCATGTAAGAAATGGAGATCCAACACGCATTTTCATTGGCTGACTATCAGCCAATCAAAATCCATGGCAACGTTTTAAACTCATCGTAATGTTTTAATTCTTGTAAATACACAGTATCTTTTTTATTCTTTTGTAAATATTTTTTTATTTACAAATCATTAATAAATAAATAAATAAATATAAAGAAAATCCAAGTTTTTTTTATTGTGTTAATTTGGTAATAATAAACTTTTGAATTAAATGTCATTTATTGACGACAATGAATTGGTTGCGAAATTAAAAAAACAATGAGAAAAAACTTACTTAATTTATAATATGATTTCATCAAATTACGTCTCAATAAATGGGAATTAAGTTAATCAATTTTTGTTGTTTTATTATTATAGGGTTTGAAATTTTCTTTAGAATCTAAATTTAAAAATGCACATTTAGAAATTGTTTTTAGGTTATTACAAGGATTAAGAATTCACGTAAATTCTTTAAACTGAATTTGAAAATTCTTAATGCTGCAATATTTTAAGTTATAGATTTATCATATTTTTTACTAGAATATCTTGTCTTTTTCTTTTCCAGTTTTAACAAGTATTTTTTCTTTTCTAATTTTAATCTTAATCATATTTTCATGCTCACATTTTTCTATCTAATATATAGATTAATTCATGAAAAAAAAAAACAAAGCAAATATAAACACAAGATGCATGTTAAAGAGAAACTATTATCAAGACAGTAATAGAGTTAATCATTCCTGATACTAACTCTCTTAAATGTGCGTATTTTTACATGATGGTAATGTTATGGAATATAGCCAAAATGTACCATTTGCACACAACAAATATCAGATGAAAAGTATTTTCCTTTTATTTTTTAAGAAAACATGGTTCATGTTGGTTTTAAAATTTCCAATATCCAATCCAAAAATAGTTAAAGTAAAATTCTTTTAGTTGGCTATTGCGAAATCGATTCGTTGCTCACATCACTTCATAAAAAAAACAACTAAAAATGACATTTAAACAAACCTGAAATATTCAAATGTTTTTATTTTCTTTTTCCAAATGTTGAAAAAATTGTTTCTTTTCTGGTGTGTGTAAGTGACCCTAAAAATAAACTGTTCATAGGAAAAAATCCTGATTTCTAAAAACCTAATTCATGCAACTCTTTTTAACACAAAGAAATGCCATTTTTTGGTTTTTAACGCCAAGAGAAAATTGCTTTTAAGCAAATAGAAAAAAAAGTATAGCAAATTGTGAGCGATGGAATAAAAAAAATATAAGAAAGAAAAGTAGAGAAAATTAAATAAAGGAAATGGACAATAAGAATATGAATGAGTTTGGAGTTGGCTAGAAACAAGTTATTAATAATGAACGAGTATACATAAATGTATAAAAATTAAATATTTACTTGGTGAGCTCCGGCCTAAGTTTGGCACAAGTTCATTTTTTACTGGCTCTTACCCGGGCATTTTGCATTCGGTGCCACCCTTCACCTAGATGAGATGCTCTTCCGAGCTAACGAGCCCCATCTGCCCGAGACAGCTAAACGTGAGTACAATGGTTTTGACTGAGGTTTGAACTCGCGTACGACGATCCCAGAGCCTGAGCTTTTGCCAATGCTCCACCGTCGCTGTATAAAAATGAAATATAATGTAAGAGATACATATATATATATAAACAGATAGAGTAAAAAAGAAAATTCTGAAATTCTGAAACACTATCGATTCTGAAACACTATCGAGTTGGAAATACTAGAAACAAAGAAATGAGAAAACGTTTGTTGAAATATCTTTTAAAAGGGCAAAAAGTTGAAAAAAAGATGGAGTGTGTCTCAGCAAATCTAGGGAATCAGAGTGAAACATAGAAGATGTTATTAACTAGATTAGAAGTGTCGAACAGGGGTAATAAAGAAAAGGTATGAGACAGAGAAAGAGAGGGAGAGTGTGTGTGTGAGAGAGATAGAGAGAGAGAGAGAGAGGAAATTAAGAAGTAGACTGTATATGGAATAATCTAGAAAAACACAACAGAAAAAAATGAGAGCTGTATTTAGATTGAAGATTTAAATAGCACATAAGCCGAAAGTTTATGAAGATTACACTGAATATAAGACAATGGTTTGATCAAATTTATTTCAGTTCTACAACTTCAATGGAAAAACTGAGCAACCCAGTTGAAATATATTCCTTCTCCAAAAACACCTAGTCAATTTGTTGCAATTTTCTGTAAATGTTTAAATATCATAGACTGCAGGTCGAAGTTTCGATATCCCTCTAGTTTCTTCATTCTCTGACCTACCCTCGGTGGAAGAAAACCAAGACGAAAACGAATACCAATGGACACTGTTAGACCTTAGAGTTTCCCTCTTAACATACGTTGCGTATTTGTAAGATTTCATTAAAAATCAACACAATTTTATAAGGAAAATACTCTCATTGTTCGCAGTTAATTGAAAATTAAAATGACAATGCTAATTCTCGTCATGTTGGCATTTTTTATCGGAATCCGCCGGTATGTATTTGTTATAAATAGGATCTCGTTATGATTGTTCGATTTTTTCCGGCTTACTAGTTCTTTCTCTCAATATCTTGTTAACGTTTAGCTGTTGTGTGAGAGACCTGCCATCCATTATGTATGTGTCACCTGCTATGAGGATCTCGACCAGTGTTCTCTGTGTGAACTTCTAGATAATGAAGCAGAGTCGTCTTGATAGTCTTGACGTTGCAAATCTTCAGAATTAGTGGCAACGGGTCGAGGATATAGGATATAAAAACGTCAGCTCTTGCAGGTTGACGTTTTTAGATTCACCGATGACCATCAAGCGAGCAATAATATTTCTATTTGCCTTCTATTCTAACCTAACTTCTATTCTGCGAAGAGGCTGGTTAATTTTCTTATGTTATGCTGACAAAAGTGTTTAAATGCATTCTTTTCATTCTTGCAGTCTGCAAATGCACCAAAAAGAAATTATGGATTGCTGATTCCATCTTTGCTTTTGAAAATTGCAAATTGCTTTGCATTTGTCGTGTGGTGACTGCAAGTTGTCCGATTTGTACTCAAAAGAATTGAACATTAAATTGATCGTGTCTTTTATGTTGTTTCGGCGACCTTATTACGTTTCATATGTTGTCATAAATGGTCTACTCGCGGTTTATTTTTCGAGTCTCGGTTAGCTGACAAAGCCATTCGAGCTTCTTTGAACACCAAAGTCACTCTTGGTGCATTGGCGATGTTTTGTCGATTGTGACGATCCTGATATAAACGGTAAAGGGTAGTACAAGAATTACCAGTCAGAGAAATAAGGTAGTAATGATGATGACTCTAAGATAGCAGCAGTAGCAACAGGAAGCAAGAATGAATATAGGACAATATGAAGTGACCAATCAAGTTGAACTAAGAATCAAACCGAACAGGCGTCCAAAATAACCGATCATTAAGTTTTAAAGCCATTTTGAGTCAGACATAAAAAAAATTCGTAACATGACGACCTCATATACTAACTGACACAGACGTGTGTTTACTAATGATCCTATATAGTTGCATAAATCCTTCATTGAGTAAGAACCGTACAACTAAAAAAATGATACGAATAACTAAGGACATGATCAGTGTCCTCAACTTCAGCAAAAAAACCCATGTTAGTTAGGTATCTGCTGTTTTATAAAACATATAAAATATAAATCAGAAAAACATGCCCAGATGAATATACATGTATTTACATAGTTTGTTATAAAATGTCATGGAGCACACAACTAATATGAAAGTGTTCCGTCCAACCACAAAATGATTAAACATTTTTCCTTCTATTTTGATTTCTTTACACTTTTGACATTTTACTATATAAATAAGATATCTATAAATTCTGTTTTTCATAAGATCGGGAAAACAAATACTCGGCCATCGGGCAAATTTTTATTTTATGAAATAATTGTGATTAAGTCAATTATAGAAAATTAATTCTTCAAAATTTTGAAAAAGAAAATGATTACTCTAAAAAGTTTCACTGATTTTGAAAACTTTGAATTTTATTTCATTTGCTTTCGAAAAGAAAGATCAGTATATATAAAAAAATACCAACATCTCAACAAAGTAAAGGTTAAAAATCAATATTAATTATTTCAATCAAGTCTTTTCAGCTCGTTATTTAGTGATTGAAGTTAGATTTGCAATTTATTTTTCTATTATATACAGCGTACAGCATAAGTAGTTTGAATAAATTAGCAAGCAAAAATTGCCTTGGGTTAATGCTCGACCAATCATATATACCCTTCATTGAACATTTTTTTTTTATTTCTATAGCAATAATCTAAATTTTGTTTAAGTTATATAAATTTGAAATTTAAACGTGGGATAAATCCTGCCACTCCACACACACACACACACACACACACACACACACACACACACA
>JAUZSX010324247.1:0-11446 GCA_034780655.1 Idiosepius hallami | reverse complement strand
CCCATACATACATATATATATACATACACAGAAAACCATAATGTACACACACACACACACACACACACACACATATATATATATATGTATGTATGTGTGTGTGCATTGATATTTGAAGCCTCTGACTAGTCGAATGAATAATTAATGTTAGGTCGAGTTAATCAAAAGAACATAAAGGAACATGAGTGGGAGAAGAAGAAGAAGAAGAAGAAGAAGAAGAAAAAGAAGAAGAAAAAGAAGAAGAAGAAGAAGAAGAAGAAGAAAGAGAAGAAGAAAAAGAAAAAGAAAAAGAAGAAGAAGAAAAAGAGTTGTCAATTTGTAACAATTAACGATTTAGCAAAGGTGACGTGATAGTCTTTTGGATTCATTACTTTGAAATCTGTGCAAAAAGAAATCTTGAATAAAATGTGAACGTGTCGAATGCACAGAGCAGAAGTAATTGCAAATGTCGTCGGCAAAAGTTGGCCGATCTTTTGGTTCACAAATAAATAGAAAAGAAAGAAAGAAAACATTGCTTTTTGGGGAAAAAAAGTTATTACTTCAATCAACAAGTAAGACTAATCAGAGAGACACATATATACGTGGAAATAGGCAAAAAGGCACACGGACACACACGTCAATAAGAAGGAGTGACATATATAAAAACTATCTATCTATTTATCTATCTATCTATCTATCTATCTATCTATCTATCTATCCAGAATCTGTGAATATATGTCTATCTTCCATAAGTACTGACCTATCCACCTACCTACATATCTATTTATCTCTTTGCCCATTTATGTACCTGCTTACCTACTGTACTTATCTATCTATCTATCTATCTATCGATCGATCGATCGATCGATCGATCTATCTGTCTTTCTGTCTGTTGGTGTGATACCCTTAATGACTTTCTGTTTGTATCTATCTATCTATCTATCTATCTATCTATCTATCGATCGATCGATCTATCTGTCTTTCTGTCTGTTGGTCTGATTCCCTTAATGCCTTTCTGTTTGTATCTATCTATCTATCTATCTATCTATCTATCTATCTATCTATCTATCAACCATTCTTTCTCTTTCTGTCTATATCTCTCTCCCTACCTCTATCTGCTTATGTCTTACAACCCGACTCCTCTCTATATTATCTGACTATTAATAGCAAAACATAAAAAACAACACCCCAGCAGCCCCCCAAAAAAATGAAAGGATGCAAAACAAACAAAAAGCTAAACTACTAAGAGTTTATCATTTGATTTCATTGACCCACTCCATGACCCCCCGCCCACCCGATGCATCCCAATGAACACCGTCTCTTAAATAAACAGCCGAGAAGCTCGTGGAATGACCCTCATTTTTATACGACTATTTGCTTTCGAGTCGACCACCGTCTGTTTTTCTTTACTCTGGCCTACTTGTCCCTCTCCATGCTTCGCTTCGTAAACTTTGCATTTATCTCACCTCTGTGATCATTTAGCTGCGAATTTCAAATAAACATTTTGAAATGAAGGATTACTGATAGGTTAAAAAAAACTCTTGTAGTACGCCGACTTTTTAACTTGGAATTCTTCTACCTCACCATATTTTTAAAATTCTCGACCTGCTACGACATACATTTAAGCATTTTCTTAAATGTCACTTAAAACAGGGCAAATATAATTATTTACTTTATCAAACAACTTTTAAAAGGTGTTTTAACTATAGCTGTATAGCTTTTCCCAAACTTGTATATATCTACCAACCTATTTCTATCTATGTATGTATCTATCTATGTATCTATGTATCTATGTATCAATCTATTAACGTAGCTCCCACACAATGAACGATACGGACCTGCAACGATACAATTTTTTCAGTTCTGACCACTTAGCAGCTATTTTTTCTTGGTTGGGTTGTTCCTATACACACTCATATGCACATAAATCCACACAAACACTCATACAATGGCCAATAAGAAAGGAATACCCCACACATTCCCTCCAGCTATAGGTTAAATAGTGCATATTGTGTTATTGAAAAAAATTAACGTTTCTAAAAGTGATTGTTCTCGGCATTAAATGGCGTAAAAAGTAAATATACTGTAAAACAAAACAATCACTCATGCACACACAAATGAACCCATACACACAGAGACTCGAACAAAAACTCATAAATACACACATACATCAACGCTCATACACCAAAATACACAAGGGGACAAAGAAAACAAAAAGGGGAAAAAAGAAAAGAGAGAAAAAAGTCAGATAACCTTGGAAAAGGTATGTATCCTCCTATTCCCTTCAGATATGGAATGAATAATGTATATTGTGTTATAAAAAAACTACAAGTGGAAAAAAAAGAACGTTAAACAGATAATGATTGTACTCGGCATTAAATGACCAAATAAGGTTAATATGCCCTAAAAATAAACGCACGAACAATGACAAAAGAAAAAAAAAACAGAACAGGATGTTAATAAAAAGATCGGAGCATGTTTGCATCTGTGAATTTAAATGACGGGTATTTATCCGAAATGGTACAAACCACCCCAAAATGGAGCTGTCAGAAACGAGCGAAAAGACGGTCTGACATAGGAACGGAGGGTTGCATGAAAGCTAGTAAATAGTCAGATTTACGGACAGGCGTCCAATCACTTGGTTGGCCAGGCGTGCTGGGATCTTTTGGCCGGTTGGTCCAATAGACGAATGGCTCGCTCTATGTGAGGGGTGCGAAAACCACGCTAAGACAGGCCGACCCAATCGATGTGATAATGAAGTCACCCTTGTGAAGGAAGGAACGCAAGCGTGTAATTGTGCGGACAGGAGAGTTAATGGGGAAAAGCATGGTTTAGCCCAACCCCGGTACCCTAGGTTAATATGAACCGTAGCGGCCACCTTGGTCAAAAGGCCAGCTCTTTCTTTCTAGCATTCTCTTCTTTTAATTCCTTTCTTTTCTTTTTTCCTAACGTTTCTTTTTTCTTATGTTCTTTCAATCTTATTTTAATTCCTTTCTTTCTTTTCTTTTCTTTTTTTTCTTACTTTCTTTCATTCTTTTTTTTCACGGTTTCATTCCTTTTTTTCATTCTTTTTGCTTTTTCTTTATTTGGTTTTAGTTCTTTCTTTCACGTTTTTCCCTACTTTTTCTTTCTTTTTCTTTCTTTCTTTTTTTAAATTCCTTTTTCTATCTTTTTCCTCCCTATATTCATCCTTTCCTTCTTTCCCTTGTCTTCTATCTTTTCTTCCTTCCTTCTTCCTTTCTTTTCTTTCTTTATTTTTTCTATCTTTCTTTTTTCCTTTTTTGTATATTTCTCCTTTGCCCCCTTTTTTTTCTCTTATTTCAGTTCTTTGTTTGTTTGTTTGTTTGTTTGTTTGTTTCTTTCTTTCTTTCTTTCTTCCTTCTCCCTGTCTCTCATTTTTCTTATGTATTTCAAATGTAATCTTATTCTTATGTTTTTTTAAATTTCGTTTTGTATTCAAAATCCAATTTTTAAAATATTTTTTGTCATTTTAAAAACGGCCATTTTATTCTTTCATTACAATTTTCTTCCATTTTTGAAAAAAAAATGTGTTTTATTCTCATTTCTTTTTCTTTATTTTGTTCCCAAACTTTTCTATTTTTTGTAAAATTCTAAAGAAGGAAGAATTAGGAGTCAGTGCCCTTTATTATAATTGAGTAACCTTTGAGTTGATGCTTTACTTTCATTTTCCTCCTCCTACACCTTTCTACTTGGTTAGTAATCAACAGTAGTCGACCAGTGCTCCTGCTGCTGTCTCTCAGCAATCTCTTTAACAATGGCAATGATTGATACGCAACCGTAGATGAAAAAAGTTGACTATTTTTACAAAGAATAAAATATTCAAAATTATTTTTAAAATACTGTCCGATGATGAAATTTATAAAAAAATTATAAAACTCATTATTAGGTATATTTTTCGTTTAAAAGTGTTTTTTTTTATTTTCCAATGAATAACAAAGTTTCATAAATATGGAAAAATAAACAAGCGTCAGATCCATATTAATATTAAACTGAGATGCCTTGTATTTTCAGAAACTTAAAAGTATTAAAACAAACACGCAAAATCTTTTTTCAAAACTAAAAAAATCAAAATAGTTTTTATCTATTCGAAGTTTAAAATTTCCAATTTTGACGTCATTTTTGAAATTATGGCCAGTGTTTTATTGGAGGGAAAAATCATGAATATTCCTTAACTTGTTATCTTTGAATTGCGATATTCAAAATTTTTCTCCAATCAATAGTTTTGTAGAATTTTGCGCTTGAATATATAGGGGTGGGGTAAAAACATAAAAATTAAGGAGAAAAACATTTGGTTTTATGTATTCAAAAGTTCATAAAATTTTATATCAAACCAAAAAAATAAAAAAGAATAGAAAAAAAAATGTTATGGATTTTAAAAAATTATTAACACTTTTAAAGCGTTAAAATTTAATGCATTTTAATATGTAAAATTTTTGCTTGCGTGACGATTTTTGCATTCCTTTTATAAGTGATTAAAATCGACTTGTTTTTATGGACCTAAGTTTTAATTTTTAATTAAAAGAATGTTTAATGAATAGAATAAGCGACATTTTTTTAATGATTTTTTAAAGTTTCATATAATGTTTTACTCTTTGAAATGAAGGGGAGTTTAAAAATTGATGTCACCTATGAATGGAATGATAGATAGGTTGGTTGATTGATAGATTGATAAATAGATAGATATATTGGAAAGTAAATAGTCAGACATTGATAGGTAGTAAGACAGAAAGGTAGGTAGAGAGATAAATACATAGATAGGTAGATAGACAAATAGACAGGCAAACCGACAGATGGACAGATGTTAAAAATACTGGGCAACTGTGATTACAAAAAGTGGTGATTGACCGAGTAGATATCATCTCTGTGTGTGCCGTAATGCATTTAAGTATTCTATACGGGTTTGCTGTTTTTCCTGCATATTACTATTTTATAGAAATTTATTTATTTATTTTTATTAGCTAAGATTGCTGAAGAACGAAATAAAAATAACACAAATAGATAAATGAATTAATAGTACTAATACTAAAGTAAAGAAAGGATTTTGTTCTCCATGGACAGATTTTCCTAACTACAAAGAGCAATATAAGCAATCATAGATTAAAAAAACAAATATTTTCTTTGATATTTTCTTTTATTTCTTTTCTTCATTATTTTTACGAAAAAAAAAATTGGATTGGGTGGGGAGGAGGGTAAAAGTCCTCTTTATATTTTTCATCTATGTAAAAAAAAAACAACATTATAACGCTTCAGCAATTCACTCCCAACTTCTTTTCTTTATGACCCCCAGCCATCGAGAAGGACTTTCCAAATGTTACCTTCAGCCAATTATTTCTATTTCACTTCTCAATTATTGCCACCCACAGACACATAAATCCATCCCAAAATCAAAGAAACAAAACACAGTTTTATCAAACGAAAAATAATCAGGCTTGACGCTTTATAAGATTGAAAAATAAAATATACACTTCGTATGTAAAATATATTATACACAGGGTTGGGGGACAGAATTTAAATACTATTTTCTCAGATTATATAAGGTTGGCCATAATGACGAAACACAAAATGCTATTTTCTCAGATTATACAGAATTGATCATAATAATGAGAAAAATGTTATAATGCTATTTTCTCAGAATAAATTAGAAGAACCATAATAAGCTTAGGGTAATTCTATTTTTACCTAAGGATGTTGGAAAATGGACCAATCTGAAAATAAAATAGATGTAAACTTATTAAAATACCCTTGACAGAAATTATTGTTTTGACTTTCTTGCTGAAACAATATAACTTACGATCTGTGGGAATTTTTAGTTTATATTATCATCCTTATTATTATTATTATTATTATTATTATTATTATTATTTATTTATTTATTTTTTAAATTTTTTAAAATTGGGATCATTATCTTTACTATCCCCATTTGCCCGGGATTACTACTGATGCTGTTACTGGTGACACTACTAATGTTACAAACTTTCGTTGGACTGTATTACCACCTGATATTCGCAATTGGACTAACATAAAAAAATTGATTGTAAAAGGTTTTTATTTTTTACAATTCCCAGAAAAATGAACTCCTTTTTTTTGTCTAAAACAAATATGGCCTTAAATTCCACACCCTCTATGGGGTATAATTTTAAACCATGAGAAATAAATTTATTTCATTAATTGCTGTTAAAGTTTAATTTCTATGCTTATTTATGAGTTTTTTATAAATTACCAAATTTCGAATTTTTTTTTTCAGTTTTAACTATCTTCGAGATTTCCCATTTAAATACATTATCTTACTCATTTATACATTGTTACAGTATAAATGCTGTGCAGGATAGGTGAGTATGCCATTATTTGTTACAATATGAGAATTTGGTTGAGTGAAAAGTATTGCCTGTGTACTCTTTGCCCATCCATGCATACATTTGAATACGAGATAAAAAGCGACTTCTATTGGCTATTTCTTTTATATTTGAACTCTACACTGCATGCTGTGCTCATTTAGAAGAGAGTGGAAAGAAGGATAAGGATGTTGAGCTTGCCTGGGTCGGCTCCGTCCTTTTTAATGGCCAACATAAAAAGATGATGTTCATCATTAGAAAAGAGATCAATTTTCATTCAAGCTACCAACTAGTGATTCCCCACCATTAATAAAGGTTCAGTAATCCTAACTTAATACTTGTCTATTTGTCGGAAAGAAAAAAAAACCGCCTTGAAAGATGGCTTCTTCTCCACACAAACTGAGTGGTTCGTGTGATTGACACAGTTGATAATTAAACGCACTCTTCCTTTTCTCTCTGTCTCTCTCAATCTTTCTTTCTGACTTTCCTTCTTCGTACTTTCGTCTAAAGAGCTTTTTACCTTACTTTCTTTATCTCTGGAAAGGTACACTTGGGGCAGTTAATCTACAGTCGGACTTTGGAATGGTAATACACGAGGTATATATATATATATATATATATATATGTCGAGCACTCTGAATTGTAACTCTCCCACTCCCCCGAACTAAGCTACTAAGCAAAGCTCCCTCTACCCTCTCAGGGCAGGGGTCGAGCACTCTCACGGGGGTTCATATAGTGGTTTGAATTACAATTTACTCGGTGAGCTGGTGGCCAAACGGATACGGTACTTGACTGGCACTGTGTCGGTAGGCTTTCGATCCTGGCTAAAGGCGATCCGGGTGTTTGCGAGGGGTGAACTCCGAAACAAGCTTGTCTACAGATTGCAAAAATACATTTTATATATATATATATATATAGAGAGAGAGAGAGAGAGAAAAAAAAAAATTTAAATTTTAAAAAATTTCGAGAAGAAAGTAAGAGAGTATTAATTTTATTTTTTTCATTTGACATTATAAAAAAAATACCAATACATTTGGACACTGTCTCCACTGAGAAATTCGGATAAATTTTTAAAAGAATGAATTTCGAAAAAATGCATAGGCTAACATTTTTAGGCTAAATGTATTGTATCAGAAATACGCCATTTTGGATATTTCCTATATTTAATATATATACCTGGTGAGCAGCACTAGTCCCCCCCCCAATCGGCCTTGTGCCAAATTTGTGTATAATTATGCAAATAAATATAATACCTGGTGAGCAGCACCAACCAAGTTTGGCACAAGGCCATTTTTAAGTATTTCCTATATTTAAGCAGAGATCCATTTTGGTTGGAAAGTTTGTTTCGTCTTTAAAAATATAGATAGTCTCCAAAACTCGCAAAGGATCACAATGCGACTTTGAAAAACTATAATTCAAAATAGAAATACCTTTTGGAATCATAGTGGTCATAATAATAATGCCTATCTTGACATAAGTTGTAACATTGAAGCTGATCCCATGAAAGGAATAAACACAGCTTTGAAAAACGACATAAACAAAAACCAGTTTTGTTGCAGCCTTTGCAATTTCTAATCTCAATGGCTGATGTTCTTGAACAATCCTTTCAAATAACGGTTTGTAGATAAACCTTTCTCCAAGATAAGTGTATATAAAATCTTTGCATACTCTTTCAGCCAAGGAAAATGATTGCTTTTGTAGCGAAATATAAGTCTCTGCAATTGTATTTAAAATTGAAAACAATAAAAAGACTAACATCGATATGAATATTACTGTACCAAGAGCGTTTGGTTTAACAATGAGAGCATTAATGGTACATGTTGCATAAAATGATATCATGATAAAATTTATCATAAATATGTAGAGGCTAAATATAAAAAGAAAACCACAAGCGAATAAAAAAATTACGAATAGAATCAATGCCAAAATTTTACGTTTCACACTTCCATTACAAAATAATGGTTTGATATAATATTCCGTATAAGAAAACAGAAGAGCTTTATAAACTTGAATTATTGGACATCCGTAATAAAAAACACAGATTAAAAATTCAATGAGACAAAATAAGAAAGCTATGATAGCGCAAAGAAACGTAACTGTTAGAGCTATTAACTTAGAAATGAGTTTGGAATTATTAAAATAATTATAAATGCTTTTACAACGATTAAACCAACATTCAATGACGGCAAACCAAAATGATGAATTTAAAGCCGTGAGTAAAGAAGATTTGAGAATAGCATATAATAAGCTGCTGTTATGCAAATTTGATATATTAAGTCCACCATAACGTTCTAAGAACTTAACATCTTGAAAAAGGAACGTACATGTTTTCTTTTGGTGTAGAGTATTATAAGTTATGGTTTCCCAAAGGTTATCGGGGATATTGATCAAAACCAACCCGGAAATTAAGAAACAGGAAAACCAGCAGTAAGGTCCCCCAAAAACATTTCCATTATTCACAACACTTTTTTCAAAACCCAAAATCATTGAGATGTATCCAAGGGGTATGTTATCTGTAAATAATACAGTTATGATGGGTTTGATTGTGAAATACATCACCAGCAAATTAATCACAATAGGCACTAAACAAGCCAACACAGTAAGTGATCTTCGAATTCTGGAATCAAATACTGAGTCCCTATCAAAAAGAAATAAGGATTTTAGAAGAGACTGCACACTATAACACGATTCTCTTTCGTAAAGCCAGTCTGACCAGTTTGTATTAAAAGGGGGGTTGTATATTTCATTAGATTCAAAACTACCACTTATTGAATGAATCAGAGAGAAACTGTTTCGTCTTTGTTTACGTCTTATGTTTTTGGCCTCTTTAGCTTTTGGAAGGAACCCAAGAGCCAAGGGAAAAAACGCAAATAAAAAGCCTGCAACGTAATTTTGGAGTGACATGATTGAAGATTCACTCTCTAAATACTGACTGCAGATATCGGGAGATGACCCATCGCTTCGGTAATCGTCAACGACACAACAGTGTCGGACTAAAACCTCGCCGTTAAATCCTACAAGGACGTTGTTAAAGAAAGTGGCATTGGATATGTATTTTCTTTTGTTCACAAAATAACAAATATAAGCGGAAGATGCAGTTTTAGGAAGAGTCGCGTTTTTAACAAAAATTATTATTTTATAATAAAAAAATAGAAAAAATTCCTCTCTTCTCACGTTGTTTTTATGACATGATTTGGACACAGTCATCTTTACCTCTACAGTAGATTTATAGTGACTTAACAGAAAGAAAGAGTGAGTATCGAAATTATAATGTGCGTTTATATAAATAGACAGTCCGTCTTCTCCATCGTGTAACCACATATATTGATTCGGGTCGGCATAATAATCATCTGCGATTAGTTTCGTAAGGTCCTTAGCTTCTTTAGAGTCGTAACTGACATCAAAGTAAATCACTTTTTTCCCCGTTTCTAGTTCATCCAAAAAAGTTTTTGTTGTGACCTCATTGGCATGAACAGTGCATGGGGAAGTGATTAACTCGTTGGCCATTTCTATCTGTTCATAACACAGACAAAAAGATAAAAAAAGACAGACAAAACAGACGACAGTCTTCATGGCTCAGTGTCGATCTTTTTTCTGTATTTTTTCACGTTTCTTTTACAACGCCTACAAAATAAAAGAAAATTCAAATTAGAATCAAACAGAATATATCATCATAAAAACTGACATAATTTTTGAATAGATTTTCTTTTAAATTGCAGTTTATCAGGATATAAACTGCAATTTAAAATTCAAAGACCTCAAACAAACACGAAAGAAATACTACCATGAAAACAATCTAAAAGACCTTTTCCACAAAGTACACTCAAACAATATCTTAGAATTCCTAAGAGAAACAACATTATATAGCAAAATCTTAAAAAAAAAAAAATTAACCAAATAACCTATTCAGTATTAAATGACCCATGAGGGTCGATACGCTGGTTAAATAAACCATCCAATCCAATCTTTTAAATTGTCTACAAAATAAAACTGAATATACTGTTTAACTGGAAGTGTCTGAATTCAAATCAAACAAAATATATCATCACAAAAACTGACATGAATTTTTTGAATAAATTTTCTTTTAAATTGTTTTCAAAATAAAACAAAATACAATGATTAACAAAATGTGTCTACATTAGAATAAAATAAAAGGTAGAATCACAAGTTTTTGGATATATTTTTAAAAAAAAATACAATGTTTAACTTGACTAAATTAGAATAAAACAAAATATATCTTCACAAAAACTAACATTATAAATTTTTTGAATAAACTTTCTTTTAAATTGTCTACGAAATAAAAAAAAAATACAATTTTTTACTTGAAGTGTTTAAATTAAAATAAAACAAAATATAACATCACAAAAACCGACATAAATTTTTTTAATAAATTTTCTTTTAAAACACCAACCGAATAACACAACTTACAATGTTTTACTTAAATGAATTAGAATGAAAAAATTTATCATCACATCAACTGACATTATAAAGTTTTTAATATTATTTTAGGTTTTATACAATATTTTAAGTTTGTTCATCTCTTCTGCCATACATATTATTTGATCAGTTTGTCATACAGATAGATTAAGGATACCTGTCGTAAAAACAGCCTACACTCTATAAGCTCTCATAATGTACATGTAACATAGCCATACTATTGCATAGGTTCAAAAGATGTATTACAATTCGGTGCCGTGTCCAGGATCCAAATCTGAAATACTAAAGCTAGGGGAAAAAGAGAAAAACTGAACACTGGCATTGGTTTTGATAAGAAGAGTAACACCGTCATGTTACTAGTAGTATAAACACAGCGCCAGCCTTAGATCAACTGACGACTACTACTACTAAAATAGTCGACTTTACAACTTTACACACATCAAATGAAATTATAAAGTTTTTAATATCATTTTAGGTTTTATACAACAATTTGAGTTTGCTCATCTCTTCTGCCATATATATTACGCTTGGGAGTCACACCCTGTGAGACGGAAGTGGGGCAGGTCCCGGCAAAAAACCACAGTGCCCAGTCCCACTTTCTATCAAATCTGGATCTGCCTTGCAAACCAACATTCATCAAAGTTAAATGGCCTCCAGCCAACAATAAAACAGCTTGG
>JAUZSX010324236.1:0-7500 GCA_034780655.1 Idiosepius hallami | reverse complement strand
TCTGCTCCTTCTTCTTTTTCTTCCTCTCTTTCTCTCCTTCTTCTTTTTCCTCTTCTTTTTCTTCCTCTCTTTCTTCTTCTTCTTTCTTCATCTTTCTTTTCTTCTTCCTTTTGAAAGACGCTCATATGCCGTTTGTTCAATGACGTTATTTGGAGACAAAATCAGTGACGGCTTTGAAGCACTTTCTGCCAGCCCCGCCCGACTGCTGAATGGGGTAGGGAAATGGAAAATGTGGGCACTTTACGGCAGCAGAGACATTTTCTTATTGCTTCTAATGGGGGAAGCAGGCGTATTATGATGGCAAGGATGATGATGATGATGAGGATGATGATGATGAAGATGATGACGATCGTCATGAAGATGATGATGATGATTATGATGACAATGATGAAGTTGAAGATGATGATCATGATGATCATGATGATGTTTAGGATGATGATGAGGATGATGATGATGATGATGTAGATGATGATGATGACGACGATCGTGATGATGATGATGATGATGATTATGATGACGATAATGAAGTTGATGATGATCATGATGATCATGATGATCATGAGGATGATGATGATGCTGACAATGATCGTGATGATGATGATTGTTATGATGAAGATGAGGATTAGTATTATAATCATGATGATGAGGATGATGATGATGATGATAATGGTGATACTGATGATGATGAGTAGGAGAATGATAAAGGTAGATGATGATGATGAGGAGGAGGAGGATTATGATGACAATTGTGACGACGATGGTGATGATGATGATGATGATGGAGGTATGGAGTTTTGGTGATGTTGACAAACTAAACTATTTTCTCTTTCTATATTGTTCAAATACTAAACAAATCTCTCAAATTTTCAAGGTTTATAACTGAACAAACCAAGTCATTGAATAATGATTTTAATTATTGAATCAGTAAAAGTCAAAATGCTTATTGTGGAGGTCCACTTAGGGCAGTGGGTACACGGTCGGACTTTGGAATCGTAGTACATAAGTTCAAATCCCAGTCATTACATTCACATTCGGACTAATACCATTGAGAAAGATAAGAATCCCCTCATTCCCTGCAGCTATGGATCAAAGAGTGCTTATTGTGTTACTCCCCAAAAATATGTATGAAAAATAAAAGTTTTTCAAAACTGACATTAAATCTTGGCATTAAATGACCTAAAAAGGTTGAAAGACCGTAAAACAAAAGCAAAAACAGACAAATAAACTCAGTGACCAATGTAAGTGGTTATACTCAGTTTTTTTATTCAGCTTGGATTCTGGAATCTTATTAAACTAGTTCAAATCCCAGTCAAAATCATTATATTCACTTTCAGCTGTCATGGCCATATGGGGCTCATTAAGTTAGGAGAGTAACTCATCAGGGTGAAAGGATAACAAAAAACCCAGTTGGATGAGACTCAATGACTCAAAAAGAGTAACTCATCTAGGTGAAGGACAACACTGATTACAAAAGCCCAGGAATATATTGAGCATGTAAAACTGGCCTTGTGCCTGGCATTGATGGGTACTCGACCAAGTAGATATATCCTCCTCATCATCATAATAATCATCCTTGTTCTCCCTTCCTATCTATACAACAACAAAATACAGTCAAATCACATTGAGCATTAAAGTTAAACAACATAGAACCTGTTTGGTACTAAGATGGGTGACCACTTAGGAATATCAGATACTGTACGAAAAAGCACAGATCAAAATGGGCAACATAGAACCTGTTTGGTACTAAGATGGGTGACCACTTAGGAATATCAGGTACTGTACGAGGCTGGTCAGTGGTTGATAGCATGATCAGTCGAATGCATAGAGCATTTGAAATCAAAAGAATTCCCTCTTCCCTTCCAGCTATTCAAGCTAAAAATGTCCTTGGTTAAAGTTACCTCCTCTATAATTACAAGAAAGACTGATTCAAGCCTGATCGAATGGGGAGAATTCTTCCTGCTCAACGACAATAGCAGGATGGCCAAGTCATGTTGGAGACGCTGGTTCCTGTCAGATCACCAAAGTTAAGCCACCTAAATCTTATTCAGTATTAAGATGGGTCTCCCATCTTAATACTGAGGAGTATCAGGTACTGTACAAGGCTGGTGGACATTTTGTGGTATGATCAGTTGAATGCATTAAGCATTCGAACTGAAGGGCCTTCTTCCTCTCCACATCCCTCCTTCACACCGACTTACCATGCTAAAGAAACGTCCTTGATTAGAGTTATCCCTGAGGGTGAGGACTGGGAGTCTCAGGATACTGTGAGGTTGAGAAAAACTTTATAACAGGAAAAACTGATTCAAGCCTGATCGGGTGAGGAGAAGTCTTCCTGCTCAACAACATTCTTATTGTCACTTTTTTCTCCTTCTGATCATCATCATCATCGTCATAATGATAATAATCCTCCACCTCAACCCCCTGTTCTGTGTGCCCCCCCTCTCTGTTAGATAGGATGAGATGATAATGTTGAGATGAAAGAACAGTTTCCTGGAAGCTGAACAACCATTTATTTTTTTGATTGTGTCATTTTTTTTTTTTTTTTCATTTTTTTCATAGAATTTTTTTTATTTTCTTTTTTCTTTTTGTTGTCTTTTTCTATTTTTTTTATTAAACATTTTTTTGTTTTGTTTTAAAGTTGTTTGTTTTTTTGGGTTTTTTTTTTCTTTTGGGGGGGGCAAAATTTTTCCTTTTTTTCTTTTTTTTTTCTTTATTTTTTTTCTTTTCTTCTTTTCTTCCCCTTTCAAGTGATCTGCTTCTTCAAATGTCATTTTTTTGTCTATGTTTTCTGTTGAGACAAAAACGCGACACAAAGTAGCTTGAATAGCATGCTTCCTGAAATATCTCCCTCCCTCAGAAACAGGCACCTTACCCCAAAGGCATTAAAAAAAAATCCAACCATCTACCTTAGAATCCCTTCCTTGCTTGACATCACATCTCTGGAAATTATTCATACACATAATTATGTGCTAATTTTCTTGTTTTATGTTTAACACCATATCAATCTTTTTAGGTCATTTTAATACCGAGAACAATTACTAATGTGTTGTGGGTAATCACCCCTCACCTTCATTGAAAGATAGACCCGGCAGCCATATTAATGGCATCCGAGCGACCACATGGTAGAAGGCTAATTGGCATTATTGACTACCTACTGTACTCATTTCTTTCTGTATAATTGTTCTATCTACTATTTTCACCTGCTCGCGTCCCTTACTTGATGCTTACCACTCGCCACCAACGATAATGATAAACGTTATTTTTATACACACCTAGTTTTTTAATAACACAAGTTGCACTATGTAATCCATAGCTGGAGGGAAGATGGGGATTCATACCTTTCCCAAGGGTATTAGTCAACTTGTCAACATAGACGGAACAACTTAAGTTCGAACCCGTGTACCTTGGTTCTGAGGTCCGATTGCCTATCCACTTGGCCTCGTCTACCGCCCCCTCAGTAAGTATTCATACCATTCAGCGTTTTTTTTGTTTTTTTTTTAATATAAGAATTTAATGGTGACTGACACTTTTTTACAGGAGTAGGCAGTCGGCTTTCGGAATTGTAGTATGCAAGTTCGAATCCCAGTCGTTCTATTTGTATTCATAATTGAACTAATACCCTTGGGAAAGGTATGAATCCTTACATTCCCTCCAGTTAAGAGTTAAATAGTGAACATAGTGTTATTAATAATAATGATAGAAAACTATGTGTAAATGCGGTAATTGTTCTTGGCATTAAATGACCTAAAAATTAAAAATCAAAATGTAATTAAAAATCTGTTCTGAGACCCAACCTCACCTCTCAGTGGACTCATCCGCTACAGCTACAAATACTTATACACAGAAGAGATCCCAATGGAGAGCGAGTTTCAACTGCTAATTATCATGACTAGCTTTTTCTTACCTCTTGCACCTTCATACTACCAGTGTGAATTCCGACTAAAGGTTGCCTATGTCAGTCGTTGTGGGCCAAAAAAACAAGCCCCACAACAAATTCAAATAAATTGAATTAAATCAAATTAAATATGAAAGAAAAATATTTTAATTAAAATCTCAGCCAAACTATTAAATAAAAAAAAGAAAAGAAAAGAAAAAAAGAAAGATTCAAGCAAAATATAATGAAATAAATTAGAATTAATAAACATAAAACAAGTTAAGAAAAGGGGGAAAAAAAATCCAGTGATGAAAAAAATAATGAGAATCACAACTGGGATTATTGATTAGAAATTTAATTTCCTGAAATTTAGCCATAATTTTGTTTTTGATACAAGAATTAAATCAAAAACCAATCTCTGTTTGGAATTCAATCTAAAAAAACCGAGGCCTTAGTCATCAAGAACAGAAACCTGGCATTGAACAAGACAACATTTGATATCAGACACTAGACCAGTCTTCCCAACGTGGGGTGCATGCCCCACCGGTGGAGCATGGCAATATTTTGGTGGGGCATGGGCAGGACGTGCACCCTTGGGCTTACTATACCAAAGACTATAGGACAATTCGAGAATTAGTTATTTTTTTCATTATTATTATTATTATTATTTTACTATTATTATTATTATTATTATTTTTATTATTATCTTAACAGTGAATTGTTTCATAGTGAATCTTTGTATTAAGGGAAGCGTCTGGCCCCACAAAGGGAGGCATCAGGATTTTAGAAATGCCTAGGTGGGGGCATGGCCCAAAATAGGTTGGGAACTATCACACTAGACCCTGCAAATACAGAGTGTCCAAAAAGTTACCATGCACTATGGGTGTATAGAAATCTAAATAAACTAATAAACAGTTAATTTTATTATAAAACATTTTAGACAATATAGTTTTTGCCAATAAAAAAAGGAAACCAAAATAGTTATTTTTAAAAACAAAAAAAAAGCATCCTTTTTATACATAGAGCTCTTCAGAGAATGATGCAACAATAGCTATTTTTTTAAATGATTCAGAGTACTAAAATTTGCTTATGTACAGTGCTGCATTTTTATATAATAGATTTTCTTAATAACCTTAGAGGATAGCTTTAGAAATGCATTTAGTAGAAAAAACCATTAGAAAGGAATTTAGGATAAAAAAAAGCATAAGAAACTAATTTAGTATAATGAGGCATTAAGAATGAATTTAAGCAAGAAAAGGATTAGTAATGAATTTAGTATTAAAAAAAGGCATTAGGAATGAATTTAGTAGAGAAAAGCATTAGAAATGAATTGAGTATAAAAAAAGGGTATTAGGAATGAATTTAGAAGAGAAAGACATTAGAAATGAATTTAGTAGAGAAAAGCATTAGAAATGAATTAAAAAAAGGTATTAGGAATGAATTTGGTAGAGAAAGACATTAGAAATGAATTTAGTATCAAAAAAGGCATTAGGAATGATTTCAGTAGGGAAAAGCATTACAAATGAATTTTGTAGAGAAAAGCATTACAAATGAATTTAGTAGAAAAAAAAGCATTGGAAATGAATTTAGTAGAGAAAAGCATTACAAATGAATTTACTAGAGAAAAGCATTAGAAATGAATTTAGTATAAAAAAGCATTAGAAATGAATTTAGTATAAAATGAGCATTAGGAATGAATTTAGTATATAAAAAAAGACAATAGAAATGAATTTAATACAGAGTGCCCAGCAGGGTCACATACAACCACAACAATCTAAATTTTATATTATAATAGGTAATTTGCATAGCAATATTAAAAGAAACTAATTATAATTCAAGTGGAAATATTATTTCATAGGCTTATGTATTTGATTAAATTAGTATAGTATTTTTTTACATATACTAATGGTAATTCAAGTAAAGTTGAAATATTATTTCATAGGCTTATGTATTTGATTAGATTTATATAAGCTTTCTATTAGGCTGAAAGGATTCTAATTTTAATCTAAAACAACTTACTTGCCTAGAGGTCACAATTTTTGCATAGGGTAAAAAAAAATGAAGACCATTCATAAGCAACCATTTTTTTTTTCTTACTCAAAATTTTCTTAAACTAAATATATTATCTTTTTAAAAAAAAATGGAATGGTTGAATTTTTTTTTCTTTATTTAATTCAATTTGTAGTTTATTTTTGTTGTTGTGGTGGTGTTTTTTTCTTCACTTGGCAGTTTATCATCAGCCATCTTGCACAATTAGTTCATTTTTGTGTGTGAGTGTAGCACTGAATGCAAACAGGGCTAACTATTATTGCCAATCAGATAATCAATATTTGCCATAAGTGCTTATAAATAGAAGGAAAAATACAGCAGTACAAAAGGCTGTCGTCCAGTACAGTGAATTGGCTCCAGGGGATTTTTTTAAAACTGCTATTTTCAAGATATTTTTTTTTTTACTCTCTTCTTCCATTTTACTATCTTTTTTTACTTTATTTCATTTCTTTATTTCTTTTTTTCTTTCTTTTTTTTTCCTTCTTTCTTTTTTTCCTTCTTTTTTCTTTCTTTCATTTCTTTCATTCATTTCTTTCTTCTTTTCTTTCTTTCGTTCTTTTTCTTTCTTTCTTTCTTTCTTTCTCTCTCTTTCATTCCCGTTGCTCAGTATGTTTCTCTTTTCCCGTTTCTTTTCTCTTTCTTTCTTTCAAAATTCCTTTCTTTTTTTTTCTTTAATTCATTTCTTCCTTTCTTTGCTTTTATTCTTTCTTTATTTCTTTTTTTTAATTTCTTCTTTTTTTTCATTCATTTCTTTCTTTCTTTCTTTCATTTCTTTCTTTATTTATTTCTTCTTTTAATTTCTTTCTTTTTTCTTTCATTTCTTTCTTTTTTCTTCCTTTTTTTTCATTCATTTCTTTCTTTGTTTTTTCTTTGTTTTTCTTTTCTTTCTTTCTTCCTTCCTGTTTTTTCTTTCATTTCTTTTTTTTTCTTCCTTTTTTTTCATTCATTTCTTTCTTTGTTTTTTCTTTGTTTTTCTTTTCTTTTCTTTCTTCCTTTCTTTCTTTTTTTCTTTCTTTTTTTCTTCCTTTCTTTCAACTTTTTTCTTTCCTTCTTTTATTTCTTCCTTTCAACTTTTTTTCTTTCTTTTATTTTTTCCTTCTTCATTCGTTTCTTACATTCTTTCTTCCTTTCTTTCCCAGCTTTCTTCTTCCCCATAATTTTTCCTTATTTTCTGCCCTGCAAATCCCTCTTTTTTCAATCTCCTCTTTTAATATTGGTAATTCTTCTTTATTTATTCTCACGCCACATAAATTTATTTCTGAAAAGTATATTTTTGAAAACTAAAGATTCCAATTAGATTATTGATATTTATCAAAAAGATATGAATATATATACATATATATAGGGCAGTGACGGTGGAGCATTGGTAAAAGCTCGGGCTCTGAAATCGTATTACATGAGTTCAAATCCCAGTCAAAACCATTACTTTCACTTTAGCAGCCTCGGGCAGATTGTGGTCGTTAACTCGGGAGAGCAGCTCATCTAGGTGAAGGGTAACATTGAATGTAAAAAGCCCTGGTAAGAGCACGTAAAAATGGCCTTGTGCCAAACTTGGGTTGGTGCTCACCAAGTAAATA
>JAUZSX010324225.1:0-11447 GCA_034780655.1 Idiosepius hallami | reverse complement strand
TCCAAAGTCGGATTTATTAAATGTTACTATGATTTTTCAACACTGATTGACCCAACGGGTCATGGGTTGTCTAGTTTCATCTTAAAAGTCTGATCCTCTACCGAGTGAAAAAACCTTGACTTATACAGATTTTAGTCATAATTATAATTCTCTCAAAGAAAAGCTACATTTTTTTATGCTTTTTATTTATTACGACTCTTTTATGAACTTTTGGGACATTAAAGCCTGTTTTTTTCAACCTGCATTCTCCTCACTAGTATTAGAATGTTTAACAATAAAAACCTCTTCAGGGCCAAAAGATCGACAATATGAAAGTGAATGCAGGAAAAATGGCAGGTTTTCATCCAACTGAAAAAACAGCCAATTGTCCTAGACGGCGAACTTCTCGAAGAGGTCGATCACTTCAAATACTTAGGATGGATCATCCCGGTGACATGCCAAGGGGAAAAGGATATAAGTAGTCGGATCGCGAATGTTCGTAAGGCTTTTTGTCATCTTCAATCCCGCCTGTGGTCACGACACTATATCAAGTTGGCCATGGAGGTTAAAATCTATCAGGCTATGGTCTGCACAATTCTCCTTTACGGATGTGAGTTTGGCTGATGAGGGCATCTGACCTTTGGAGGTTGCAGGTTTTTGATCACTACTGCCTACTACGACATCCTTTTTATAGACTGGAAACACTTCATATCAAATGTGGCAGCGACGGTGGAACATTGGTAAAAGCTCGGGCTCTGGAATCGTATTACTTGAGTTTAAATCCCAGTCAAAACTATTGTATTCACTTTAGCTGCCTTGAGCAGACCGGGTTTTTGAAATCGGGAGAGCAACTCAACTAGGTGAAGGGTAACACCGAATTAAAAAAGCCTAGGTATTTAGAGCACGTAAAAATGGCCTTAGGTGCTCCACCAAATAAATATAATATCAAATGTGGTAGTCCAACAGCAGTGCTGAGTGATCTCCCTTCAGCAGGCTCTTTTTGCAAGGCATCTTTGCTGGTTTGGCCACCTTTTCCGTTGCCAGTGAGGAAGCTCGGTAGAGAGGCCATTGATCTCGTTACTCTTCGGGGATGGAAGATGCGATGCGGTGACTAGTTTAAGACATGGCTCAAAATGGTAAAGCAAGATACAGAGCTAATTCTGGCCCAACAATCTACAGTCAGTCTCCGCCGTTGGACCCAGAACTGGCTCTCACTTGTTTCAGTGTTCACAACAGATCGCTGTACTTGGTCAGCCTTCATTCAGGATGCAGTAAACTCGTTGGAGGGAGCCGGCTTAACCAATCCTGGGGGGGGGATGACGTGAAAAAAAAAATGTGTGTATTTATGGCGATACAGTCGGATGTTAACACCTGAAATAGTATAGACGCAATGCCTAAAGTTATCCCCTATGGTCAACAACTTTAGTCACGTATTGTTTAAAGTACCCAGCCTATATAAGACGACCAAAAGGACTGTCTTCCTCTTACCCGGCACTTCTGCTACTATCCTTCATATCAGCCAATATGGTTACATGGAAAAAGGGCCTGACATCATGCTTCCTCGCCCAGCCTTCTTTCAACAGCATGCTACACTCAACACCGCTATCCTCAGCAATGGCCACAACATTGAAGCCCACCACCACTTCAACTACTACTTTCGAAATTGCAAACACCCTATAAACATGGCTTCGTGTCGAAACCCTCTACATTCAAACACACATGTGTATATTTCGCTCGTTACTTGCAAGTAAAACAAATTTCTCTAAACAAACTTTACCTTCAAAACTTTTAACCTTTCACAGACTTTTATCTAACCGCATTTTTCCACTCAAACATGTCAATTTTTCTCTTTTCACTTTCAACAAACATTTAACATTTTAGCCACTTCTCAAAGACACCAACCAAACCATAAACCCAAACCTTTTTCCTATCTCTTATAAACACTATGATGCGCTCTTGTTCGTCATTCTCTTTTGCTCAAGTATTAAACCTTCTGATACATATTTTTCTATGTGGCCCCTCTAGTTGGTAATAGCGCCAACATATATCTGTCGACTACGTGTATTGCCACATTAGTGAGCTCCCAACATGTCTTGCCACATATTATAAGTCAATAAACCATTTTAACATTATTGATAAACTCATTATAGCACTGTTTAGTGTTTCATTCCTATTAGAAATCACCAGTGACATCCTCCTCCCAAATTTTATGCGTATGTCAGTATATGTGTATGTAAATATGTGTTTGTGTGTGTATTCAATTACTGGTTATTCTACAGATTATTTCCACTAAGAATGAAATATGGAATCTATCAAATATTTATAAACGATAATTTATTAAAAAAAAAAGAATCGAAAGAAAAAAAAATAGACAAGGAAAATAAAAAGATAAATTGATAGAAGATAGAGGAAAAAAGCAAGAAAAAAGAGAGAGAAAGAAAGACAGAGAGAGAAAGAAAGGCAGAGAGAGAAAGAAAGACAGAGAGAGAAAGAAAAAGAGAGAGAAAGAAAAAAGAGAGAAAGAAAGACAGAGGGAGAAAGAAAGACAGAGAGAGAAAGAAAAAAGAGAGAGAAAGAAAAAGAGAGAGAAAGAAAAAGAGAGAGAAAGAAAGACAGAGAGAGAAAGAAAAAGAGAGAGAAAGAAAGACAGAGAGAGAAAGAAAGACAGAGAGAGAAAGAAAAAGAGAGAAAGAAAAAAGAGAGAGAAAGAACAGAGAGAGATAAGAAAGTTTCTTCTTTATTTTTCCTCATTCTTTTCTTCCTGGAACCTTCTACCTTCATTCCAGCTTTCTTTCCTTTCTTCACCAGACCTAAATTCCTTCCAACATTCTTTCTTTCAAATTAAAAGGAAAGAGTAAAGAAAGATTAGAATAATTCAAAACTTTCTTTCTTTCCTTCTTTCTTTCTTTCCTTCTTTACTCTTAACGACAAACAAAAATCGGTCGACGACGCATAATTGAAAACTTTTACGACAATTAGCCGTAAATAAAAACCCAAACCAAAACATGGCGGCGTGGTTATCTCGTCTTTTCGAAAAATCTTTTTTCCGTTCATGTAAGACCATTTCTTCGCCTTATAAACTCATTTAATTAGTTAATCGATTAAGTATATATATATTTATGTCTATATAATTATTCTTGTAATAATTGTATTAGTAATAATATTTATTATATATATTATATTACCCATACATAGAGAGATACATATTATATAATTTTAAGGTCTTTATTTAACACCTTTCTTATTATTATTGTTATTATACAAAAATATTTTATTAAAACTTTTTTTTTCCGTGAGACACACACGCACCTCACACACACACGCCCGAGCGTATAAGTCTTACTTTCAGCTTGGTCCAAAGGTCTTTTTCCCAATCACGTACACAGACTATTTTCACACCTTTTTTAATTGTTCGTAGAGACACACGGAAAAAGTGATTTATGTAATTTAAATTTTTGTCTTAAGTATAATTATAATATAAAATAATATAAGATTATTCTCGGAATAGAAATTGATATATTTCGTGCAGAGAGAGAGAGAAGAAAAGAGAGAGATTATTGTCTTATATAAGTTTTAAGTTTTTACTCTTTTTGTATCTGGTCCAAAGGTCTTTTTTATGACTCACATAAGACCGATTTTTAACCTTAAATACATTGGTTACTCTCAATAAATATTCATATCAATTATTTTCTCTTATTATATATATTTTGAAAATATTTAAATTGGTTTAAATCAGGATAAATTATGACAAATTAATAAACACATATTTAATATAAATATTAGTATTTATTAATATAAGTATATATATATCGAAATCATTTTTTTCTTATCGTCTCGTCCTAACGTCTTTTTTCCCATTTAACCCATCTCCTTAAAAAACAACATTAGATTGTTTTGATAAATATTAGGTTTCGTTGGTTGTTTTGCTTTTTAACGGCCTATAAACTTCTTTGGTTATTCAGTGCCTAAAGTGTTTTATGGGAATTGGTTTGTGTGGATGGTTGTTATTTAGGTTGTTTACGATAAATATTAGGTTAAGTTACACTAGACAAGTTCGATTGAAAATAGAAATCCTTGTGACTTGTCTTTGTTTATTTAATTCATTTATTATAGTTTCTTATTTTCTGTCAATATTTTTTTAAATATCGTTTGTAATGCCATATACTTTCTTTAAACTCTTTTAAGCCATTCAAAAAACTAGGAAAAAAAGTAGATATGAATTCCAGTTAAATGAAAATAAAAATGCTGCTGCCTCTTGTATAAATAACACATATTAACACATATAAAAATTTTTGCCATAGACGTACGTAGTCAGCAGAGCTTTTGTGACTGTCATTTTCTAGCACGTGTACAAATATTAGACCAAAGTTTGTTACAATGTTACACTTTTCTTTTAATGAAGACTTGGATTTGGGTTAGCACTTTGGTTTGTTTGTTGCACTCATCAACCATTCACTCCCTATCATTGATATTGAGCATTTTAACTGTAAACATAGGCAGAATTTTTTCTATAAGGAAAAATAGAAAATAATAATAAACAGTTTTTCATAAAATTGATATTAAAAAAAGCAAAAGAATACATAGATTTAGGCCAACAATAGCATCTTGGTTGACATAAACCATCATCAGGGCATATAGTTGTTAATTAATTAAGACCACCAGTGAACCAACCAGGAATGTAATGTTTTGGCCTGTGATTGCGAATAAATTTTGAAATGGAGAAAACAAAATATATGTTTAAATATAAAATAGAATAAAATAAGGAAATTATTAAAAAAATAAAAATTGAATAAAAATTCTATAAATAAATAGAATACAAAAGAAGAAAAATAATCTCATTTGTTTGAATGGCATAAAAAGTTTGTGTTAATTACTGTTTTATTTTCCCCATTTCTACGCACACATACACACATACTACCAACCATTAATATATATATGTATACATACTACCAACCATTAATATATATATATATATATATACATACTTCAAACCATTAATTTCCATACTTGTTTTTTCAGATAAATATGGCGGAAAATATATGGCCCGTTTCTACTCGAAAAAGACCGTTCCAAAAATAACAACACATTATACGATATATCCAAGATCCGAAGATGAAAGATGGACAGGTATTGACATTGTGGAGATAAGTTTCTAGCATAGAAAGGTGTAAAGAAATTATTTCTAAAATAATAAAAGTACTAGAAATGATTATAATAATATTAAAACCTTAGAAATGATTTTTATACCTTTTTATACTAAAATTATTTTTAGTGCTTTTTATACAATCATTTTTAATGCTTTTTTATACTAAGATCATTTCTATAATTTTTCTGCCTTTTTTAGATATCGACATGGAACGATTTGCTGATGAAGCAGATGTTGTTATCGTTGGAGGTGGACCAGCCGGCATGTCTGCTGCATGTCGATTAAAGCAGTTAGCAAATGAAAATGAGACAGAACTCCGAGTTGTTGTTGTTGATAAAGCATCAGAAGCTGGTGAGTTTCTCATATGGGGGTAGTGATATGAAATGTCAGGGAAAGTGAAATTGTTGTCTGTTTGTTGAAATAAGAATGAAATTTTGATGAAGGGGAAAAGAACTGTACAAAGTATCTAAGTCTTAATTATGATATTTACTTGGTGAGCACCCCCAAGTTTGGCACAAGGCCATCTAAGTCTTAATTATAAAACCTTGACTAAAAAAGTAAGAATAATAAAATATAGTTATATAATTATGTTCTCATACAAATCAAAGAATGTTTGTGTGTTTGTATTAGATATTTGATATAAATAAGAATATATAGTATCTGTACAAGTTTATAATAACTAAAAGAATTATATAGGTGTATTTATATATGGGTAGTATAGATATTTGTGTATAATGAAATGTAAATATATATATGTATCTATATATATATATGCTAGCAATATTGCCTGGATTTATTCAGATGCTGGAGCTTGCTTTGATGCACCTTTATCTCTGTGTTTGTTTTTTCTTATAAGATTTTTTCTTGAAAGGTTATCTCCCTTTAAAATGATATATCTACTTAATTGAGCATCAACCTAGATCAGGCACAAAGCCAGTTTTACGTGCTCATTATATCCATGGGCTTTTGTAATCGGTGTTGCCCTACTTCTAGGGAAGTTACTCTCATAGAGTTCCTTACACGAGTTAACTCCCTTTAAAATGAATTGCATAGTAATTTTGATTTGTGTTTATTTTAATTCCAAATTAAGACACCTTAACAACTATTTACTCAGCTTTAAACCAATTAGAAATTGTTCTCTGATTTTGAAAAGCCCGTGTATCAAATTTTAAGTATCTAGACCCCAAACCGGCAGATTAGTTTGGTAGAGATAGCAACAGTCCAATCTTTTATTTTTAAAAATCTACTCTAGGTATAAACCTTTGAAATTTTGAATAATTTTTTTAGCAAAATTTTAAAAGCAAATCATTCAGATCAACAAAATTTGAATTGTACTTCATCAATACTAACAAACCTAGACTACATACAAATTATACACACATTGTATACAGACTTATACATGCAGTATTCCTTTAATAAAAATATTTGTAATATTTTTTAGGTGGCCATATTTTATCTGGTGCTTGTCTCGAGCCTCGGGCTTTGACTGAATTGTTTCCAGACTGGAAAGAACGAGGAGTGAGTTTTTGTTAGAAAAGATTTTTATTAAAACAAAACAGAACGGAATTAAATTTTAAAAATTGGATTCATAAAATAGAATTTTTAAAATGTTAGGAATTTTTTAGTGTAAAATTACAATAGAAATTAATTTAGTATGAAAAAAACATTAAAAATGGTTTTTATTATAGAAAAAATGTTTCTCACAATTACTATGAAAAGCATAAGAATTCTGCCTAAACTATGCAATATATATATATATATATATATATATATTATTTTTTTTCATTTATTTTTTTGGCATTATGGAGGCTGGAGTGGATTAATTCCATTCAATTAATTTAAATGAGGAAAATTGCTTTGGCATACAACTAAACTGACTTACAAACTTGATTATAGAGTAAATTAAATTTATATCTCAAGGTAAAACTATGTATACACTCACACACACACACATATATGTGTGTGTAATGTATATTACTTGATGCTGGAAATAACAACTGCAGTGTGCTGTAATGAATAAGAAAAGTGCTCAATACGGTTGTAGAGCTGTTGGGAGAATCCTAAAGTATAGTTCTGGAACAATATAATAATTAAATATTGTCATTATTAAAGTTATATTTTTCCCAATACTCTTTACCTAAATATACCAAACAACAATTTATAAACTTTCACTAATTATTATATTGTTCCAGTTTATACTTTGGTGTTCTGCTGGCGATCCTGATAGTGAAACCCAGGGAGAGAACAACATTAAAATCCAATGAGTATATATTATATTTGCTTGGTGAGCACCAATCCAAGTTTGGCACAAGGCCATTTTTACATGCTCTTACCCGGGCTTTTTACATTCAGTGTTACCCTTCACCTAAATGAGATGCTCTCCCGAGTTAACGAGCCCCTTCTGCCCGAGGCTGCCAAAGTGAAAGTAATGATTTTGACTGGGATTTGAACTCGCGTAATACGATTCCAGAGTATATATATATATATATATATATATATTAACCATTATCTGAATAAATCCAAAATCTCTTCATAGTAAATAAAGGTGAGAACAACATTGTAAATAATAGAGAAATAAAACCCTATACCAAAATAATTAAACAAGAGAACAAAACTCCCCAAAATAATCTCTCACTTTGATTCTATTAATTCTCGCATTGCATATCTAAAAAAATTGACATACAATTTATAATTATTGTTTTACCATTCCAGGCACCATTACTTACACCTGTAACGGTGGATAAATTTGCATATCTCACAGAGAAAGGACGCATACCAATTCCTATTCTTCCAGGTAAGAAATCATAAGTATCCATTATATATATATATATCTATAATATGATAACATTATTTCAATGTATATACTAGCAGAGGTATCTTGCATTGCCTGGATGCAGGCTTACTTATTTTTTCATTTGAAAAACGAATTTTGTTAGATAGATAAAAAGAAGATTAAAGATTTAAAATAATTGGCTGTTGTTAAAAAAAATCATTTTATACATATAGAAAAAAACATTAAATCCAATTAATAATTTAATTTTGAAATTATTTCCAAATGAAATATTGAATTTTACCTCAACAAATAATAGATTTGTAGCCATTAAAAATATTAGGAACCCAAATTTCCATTCACACCAACAAACAGCTTTTAAAATGAAAAACAAACAAATGAAACAGAGAAAAATTTCTGTAATATAAATGTTTTTTAAAAGTATTTTAACACTTTGTCTGAAAGACATAAAGATATAACATTTACCTATTTTTTAAGGTAATATTATATTTACTTGGTGAGCACCAACCCAAGTTTGGCACAAGGCCATTTGTTCGTGCTCTTACTCGGGCTTTTTACATTCAGTGTTACCCTTCACTTAGATGAGCTGCTCTGCAGAGTTAACGAGCCCCATCTGCCCGAGGCTGCTAAAGTGAAAGGTAATATGTTGTAAATTAGAATTTTAAAGAAATGGCTTAAAATTTAATTTAATTCAAAAAAATTTTTTTTTTGTCTTTTTATACAAATTTTTCATTGGCACCAATTCTTTATTTTAACTAAAAAACTAAATAAAAGAATTCATAAAACTGATTATTCGGGGGGTGGGGGGGGACAATTTTTTTTTAAGAAATTGAAATAAATCTAAATTCCATCTTTGGACCCTAAGAGGCCGATATATCGACCTTGATAATATAAGGCAAAAGAATACACACCAATGTTTTGGTTGTAATATATTACTCTAATATAACGACTCTGAGTGACTACTTGGTAATTTGGATAAGTCGGGGTTCAAAGGATTAAGTGAAATTTTTAATGAAATTGAAATAAATCTAAATTAAATAGAAATGATTATTTCTTCCAGTTTTTTGTGGAAATGATATCCTGCTTTAGCAAATAGAATATCAAATAGAAAAAAGAATAAAACAACTTGAAATATTTCTAAATAGAACAATGTCTTATATACACAGTATAAAAAAAGCATTGAGTCTCTTTCTAGCTAATAGGCTTTCCTGATTATCTTAGTGGCAAGTCCCCAGTGCCAGGAAATATTTCTATTAATTATTATTATTCAATGTTCTCAATATTAAATAATACTTATTTATTTAACCATGTTAATGTTGTTTGATATTTTTTCAGGTATGCCAATGCGTAACCATGGAAACTATATAGTTCGTCTTGGCAATGTTGTTCGTTGGTTGGCAGAACAAGCTGAAGAATTGGGTGTTGAAATTTATACGGGGACTGCGGCTAGTGAGGTAAAAATATATAGAGATATTAGGGAGTGGGGCAGAACGGCTTGTATATTACTCTCTCTTCATCTCTGTGGATTCTGAAAAACAGGTTTATGAATGATTTATTAGAAATAAATTTAGTATAAAAAAAGCATTAAAAATATTTTTTTGTTATAGAAAAAACAAAGAAATTAATTAAAAGACAAGATATGAATTTATTATTAAAAAAATCATTAGAAATGGTTTTTAGTTTAAAAAAGCATTAGAAATGTTTTTTTTATGAAAAAGAATTAGATATATTATTGTTATTCAGCTAAAAACATTTGTTTTACAGTTGTCGACCTCTTATAAATATTACTGTTGGTTCATCTTTGAAAATTTGACCACTACTTTTCAAGTTTCTTATATATCAAATTTCAAGTCTGTAGACCAAAAATTGTCTGAGGAGTTCTGATACCTTAGGCCAGAAAAAATATTTCACATACATGATGGGGTTTGAACTCTAATCCTCTTCAAAGTGGGCATTACCTCTTCACTACTCTCAAAACAGGATCCTTTTAGTGTTATCTTCAATTTTGGAAATAACCAGAAGACACAAGGAGCCATGTCTAGATCAAATAGGATGAGTGTGCAGAGAGTTAGGAAACATACACATACTGTTTCAGCTGTCCATCACTGTTCAGTGATGACCTCTTCTTCTGAATCTTCTAATCCAGGGTTTTTCAAACTGTGACCAGTTTTCAAACCACAGGGGGTCGGCAAGAAGAAGATAAGAGGTCCGTGGATTAACTCATCACGTGTAATTCAAAGTATAAATTTTATTTTTATAAATTTTCAATGTCTGGATATTTATTTTTACTTATTAATGTTCCTAAATGACAAAAGTTTCTATTACATGTCAATGTTATTTATACAAAAAATTATTTTTTGTACTTTTTTAACAGTTGGGTAGAGTCTACACCACTGTTAAAAAGGTACAGTGTAGTATATGAACTACACGGATTTATAAGGGGGTAAAACCTGAAATATAAAGGGGTCTGCAAGTCAGAAAGTTTGAAAACCCCTGTCCTAGAACATGTAAGAAGTGTTGATACTTTAGGCCTATTTTAGTGAGATGGGTCGCTCTGTAGATAATGCTTTTCTGTTTTAAAGCTGCAGTCAGTCCCTGCTTAAGGCAAAACAATTCAAAATGGAGATGATGATAATAGTCTGAGCACAAAAATTGCATTGAAAAAATAAAAACAAAATTCAAGCAAAAAAAAAAACAACAAAAACATTTCATTCTTTTTTTTTAATTCCTTTTTTAATTTGTTTCCCAGGATAAACCAATGATTGTGAAAAAACAAGAGAAAGAAAATCTTGGAGTGGATCTTTATGGAGTTCAACAAGAATTGGCGCGACAACAAATGTTGTTAGAAGAACAACAAGACAAATACATTAATGAAAATAATGAAAGAGTTAAGGAAGAAGCAGAACTGGACACAAAGAAAAAGAAATATTCAAAACTTATTAATGAATATCAACACAGCAAAAATCATGGTCAGTTGTGTTTTTTTAGATGGAAACGATGGATGGATGAATAGATGGATAGATAAATTAGATAGATTAAATAGGTAGAATGGAATGGATAGATAGATAGAATAGATAGACAGAAAAATAGATAAATAGATAGATAAATAGACAGACAGGACAAACAGACAGACAGATAGATAAATAAATAGGATGGCAGATAGATAGATACATACGTACATACATACATAGCTAACTAGGCAGATAGATAGATAAATAGATAGATAGATAGATAGATAGATAGATAGATAGAGTAGACACATCGATAGATTAGATAGATAGATGGAATAGATAGATAGATAGATAGATAGATAATTGATTGATTGATTAAACCATCCAATCAAATCTCATTTGGTCATTCAATGCTGAAAACTGTTTCAATTTGTTCTGTTTAGTTTTCTTTACAGAACAAAAATCAAACACAAAAAAGAAAGAAATTTCAACAAATAAAATAATTCTAATCATAGTTTTTATTTTTATTTTTGAGATGAGGCATCGTAATTTAGGTATTAACTTTATTATTCGGACTTTT
>JAUZSX010324214.1:0-11447 GCA_034780655.1 Idiosepius hallami | reverse complement strand
GTACTACGCGGGTTCGAATCAAAGTTGTTCCGTCTACGTTAACATGTCGACTAATACCCTTGGGAAAGGTATGAAGCCCTATTTTCCCTCCATCTATGGGTTAAATAGTGCAAGATTTCAACGATGGATGTGGTGGATGATGTCTACAATGACACAACGGCACTAAAGGTTGATGAAATCTCCAACAGAGGATGGCCTCCATTCGTCGTGGTTCTCTCCATGCCATTGAAACCAGGTCCTCCTCTGCCAAGAGACCGTGTGGTGACTGCAGGTGCATCAGTCTCCCCATGTTAAAAACATCACGCACAGGCGTATTAAGGAAAGCGCCTACAGATCCAAGACGTAGGATAGTCATTCTCGACCACGAGTGACCGCCAGTAAACAGGATCTTAGAACGTACCTAATTTGCTTTAATCATTAATTTTCTTGTTTCCTAATATCTGTACATGTATTTCAACAGGTTTCCGTTTTCATTCACATTATTGCTGGTCAGTTTTTAAGATAAACACATGGTGATATTTAAAATTATAAAACAATATCCTTAAACAAAGGTCAACAGGAGAGAAAAGGAAAAATAAAAGGGCAAAGTTGATAATTCATGATAAATGGAATGAAATATTTTATGCCTTTATTTAATGATCTTGATATCGTTTTATTTCCAAATGTAAAACCTTTTTAATAAATTGTTTTTTATTCGGCGAAAAGAGTTTCCCTAAAAGATTAATATCTTAGAATTCATTCAGATTATAAGGTTGAAGTTCAAAACTGGATATAAAAAAAGAAATAAAAAAGATTTTTACAATTTTAGGTTTTCACATTAGATCGATTTGGGCAATCAATATCAAGCGTCAAAATGTAGGCAGACACCCATTAAACCATAAACAAAACTAAACTACGATATTGTATTCCCTATGATCAAGATACGATTTGAACTATCGCTTAGATCTTATGTCAGTAATTTTCACTGTATGATCTATGCCTCAGCTGGGGTCAGTTTGTTTAGTCTGGGTGAGTTTAATAGAATGCTTTTGACCAGTTTTATGTTTGAAATATTCATTCGATAAGTAAAGCAAGACTATGTTCCAAACACAATTTTAAGTAAACATTCGATATATAAAAAGGTACAGGGCAGTGCTTAAGGTTACCGCAGACCTTGCAATTGCGAGAAATGTCTAAGTCCCTTGGCTCAGCAAATCTATTGCAATGCAAAATTATTACCAAATAATTATTAGGATTTGATCGAAAATTATAATACTTGTAAGTTGAAATATACCCAGATTACATATACTTTCAGATGTGTTTAGCAGATGAGACTAGACACTTCGGGTAAAAATATATATGTAAATGTTTAAGTATATATATAAGTTTCAATTCATAATTGTATTATATAAATGATTTACATTTTTCCTCAAGGCAGGTAAAAGCTCGGACTCTGGAATCGTAGTATGTCAAAACCATTACATTAACCTTTAGCTGCTTCGGGTAAATGGGCCTGGTTAACTCGGGAGAGCAACTCATCTACGTAAAGGGCAACACTGAATACAAAATATCTAGGTATATAAAGAGCACCTATGTATACACATATACATAGGGAATGTGTGTTTTTAGTTTCCTATGTATTTTCTATATTTAGTTATCTGGTTTTCTTTTGTTCTATGTATGCAAGATAACTTAGATAAATTCTCAGATTCTTCTGAAATGGTTTATGCTCTTTCTTTTTTGTAAAATACACCATTTTACAGAGAGGTAGAGAGAGAGAGAGAGAATTGTTGCATTGAAGGATAGAAAATTCTTGTTTGTATCGATTTATATATCCACAACAGTTCTATTAGAGGCCAAAATATCGGCCCTGTGTTTCTGCTAAATTGCCAGATTATATATATTGGGTCTAAAAGATTAACGTAAAAGTTAAAAGATTAACATAAAACAAGAAAAATCAAGACATGATGGGGGGGGGGGGAAAGGGATGAAAAAAAGAATATGTTGCAAAATGCCACAAAAAAGATATCTACAGCAGTAATTGGTGTGAGTGGACAAGTCAAACGAAATAAAATATACTTAAAAGCTAATGGATACTAGAAATTGAAACCAGCTAGAAGAAAAAAAAAAACATACAGAGCTTTTTACGTATAATATTTTTACTTTGATACTAATGAGTAAAATCTATACTTTACAACAGATCTGCTGTTTTAGCATTGACTCGTAAATTCATACAAAGCCAAAAATTATCTAAACAAATAAAGTAATTACAGCCCTATGTACTGGAAACCATGAGAGGACTTGAAGTCGTTCAGACTCTAGGGAAAAGCTACTCGTAGCTAATAGCATGGTTTTTTTAGTAACCGCGGAAGTGCTCAATTATATCTATCTAGACTATGTAATAAAATCTACCCCGTGTTTATCTATTTATACTATATTGAATTAATATTGTTATTCGTAAATTTGTCGTGCCATGCATCCTTGATTGTTAGCAAAAACGTATAACGCCCAAACGGGATTAGAAACCCAGACTGTCAAATTAACTCAAATAATTTCATGTAAACTTCTGATCCTGACAACCGGTCTGTTCGCACAGTGATAGATTTTACTTTATTTTCTGCTCTTTATCATTTAAATGTGGGTTTCAAAACTAAATTTTTCATAAAATAAAATAGAATATAATCATTAAAAATAGTTTGTTTTGTTAAATAAAGTAAAAAAATTAGTTTTAAATGAATTATATGAGAAAATACGTTTTGAAGGTATTATTTATTGAATTATATTTATGGGCATATATAGTAGGATTAAATTACTTAGTTTTGTTTAAAATGTATAAAAATCGGTTTGAAATAAAGTATATGTAAAAAAAAGCCAGAGAGAGTAAAATAGATTATATTATTTTTCAACATTTTTTTACAGGCATATATACTAGTGATAATATTCTGTACAGGTTGACTAACAGATTAGCTTGATAAATCAATGATGTAAATAACTAAAGCAACTGATAAAAATTAAAACAATGTTTATGAACAGATTTGCTATTATAATGTTTCTTACCAAGGGATTGGTAGTGTACAATGTTAAAGTTTTGATAGTTGTTTTTTAGAACACCAAAAATTAAACCAAAATAGATTAATATATGCCAAGATAAATGGTTAGAACTGTTAAAATTTTGGAACGTGCTAAACTCGTGTGGGAAGCAACCATCATAAAAACTGTACGGTGCCCAATTGCGATATCATTGTTCTTAGGAATCATATATTTAGTTATTGCACCCAATGAGAATTTTCTACTTCACTTGTGCTTTAACAATAAAAAAATGTTTTATATTTGTTTTTGATTGTAAGCACGATTGTTGTGTTACTGTTAGAGTTATTTTCTTCTTAAGGCTTTCGTGCTGTGTAATCCTTTGACAAAAACTGGGCGGTTCTCTTAAACTTGAAAAAATACAAGGGCAAAAAAAATCTGACAAGTAATCACGAATCATGGAATAAAAGTTTTTTTTTTAACAAACCAACCTCATTAATTCTACGAGAGACGTTCCAAAACCAAAGTCACTCATATTCTAATAGAGTTTTTTTCAAGTTGAATAGCTACAAAGTGATAATATTACAATGAGCGACGTTTTGTGTTCAAGAATATTTATTTCGTCGTCCAGACAATTCCTAATGCATTTATGCCAGCAATGTCACTCGGCTCTGGTGCCGAGCAGAAGTTGAACTGAGGTAACATCAAATGAATCGGCTTCGTAAACTTTCAACGTGGGTCGATAAATGTTGATGGGTTTAATTTCATCAGCATAGAGTGACTCAATAACTTTTCTGTAAGTCCATGACATGGTTAACAGCTTGAATGTGTATTGTGTTTTAGAGTAAAAAAATATTAAATAAAAGATGGGTTTCAATTAAGTCGCACAAAGCAATATTTCGATTAATAAATATCATACGGGAAACATTAGATACGTAAAAAGAAACCTTATTTGTTTTCTTTCTATTATTATAACAACTTATTTTTGTAGAAGTATCAACAGTTATTGTCAGACTTCAGATGAATCTGAATTGGAACTGCCATTAACCCTTCATGCCTCAATGGGCAGGTATTTCGGCTCAGGCGACCTAGGGCAAAATCACGGGCTACAATATAAATAAATGATTGTTAATATCCCGCATAAGGGAACCTAATTTTTGAAATGCTAAAAGGCATTAGAGGGACAGAGGAGGTCTGCAAATGCAAACCATTAGTTGTTGGTTGGGTTGACCCCATTAATAGGAATTTGACAGCAACCTGCGAAATTTTATATCTCACTCGATTCTCATTTGAATAGCTAAAAAGAAAATACATTAGCGACGAATAAGTGCATGACTTCACTTTCTACTGAGTAAAAAACTTTCAAAAAGCTTCCATCGCTTTTAAAGACGAATCAGAAGCACACACCATACGAAGCCTGTTAATATTTTAAACACTCATTTCACATCAACATTTTGAAGTTTTACACTATGTAATATTAGCTATAAGCTACTCAATTGGAGGAGGCCATAGGTCAGTTTTAAAACTTGTCTCCCTATACGCATAACCAGAGCTCAATGAGTTGTTTCACATTTCTTCATGATAAGGCCACTACATCCTAAAGTATTTTTTCGTAGAGAACAATTGGTTTTGATATCACGAAAGAGGTTAGAAAAGTGAATAAAACATAGCATTAAGAAGTGGCTTATTTGAGGAAATTAAGATTGGTACAAAAGTTTATTCTTGAATAAATGCAGTCCTCATACCTCAGTTGGTTTAGAGTAAGACTTTTAGGATAATGAAAATCTGAGAGTCAGAGGTTCAATTCCTCATGTAGGCTAAACGTTTTCGCATTTAATCTTCAGATACGATACAAAGAAATCATAAAAAAAACAATTAAAAAGTATTATTATAGTAAGATAGATTTTCAAAACATCACTAATTTGTTTAAGTCGTATATAATAATTATTCCTATGAATAAATAAAATTATGATCAAGTTCTCATAAATGAGAATCCTGGTGGATGTATAATAAATATTGTGCAAATTCAATTATAACCGAATTCAATGATTCATTAGTCTATTTGCTGTTTTGATATATCCATTAGTCAGCATTTCTAAGTGTTAATGCAACTTTTGAAATATATGAAGGTAAAATATTTACAAGGTGAAGCTATTGCCAATGGAAAAACAGATGTAAGTTACATATTTTACACCAGAATCATTATTAGTATTTGAAGTATGGAGAGTGAATTTCACACTTGAATCCATAAACCTAAAACTTGATAAATGCTTTCAAACAATGCTGACATACTGCGAAGATGCAGAACTATTTGAGTTAAGTGAAAATATGTTAAGTGTTATTATCGTCTTTAGTAGTAGTAGGGATACTGCTATCATCATATCAAACTGTTATCGAAACATTCATAGTTGTCAAATTGTACGATTTTGGATTTTTATACTATTTTGAGTGGCATTATTTCGTTCATTGGTTAAGCATTAGTAAAACTTTTCTTCCACATTTGGTTACAGATTCGTACACTGAAACAGAAATAAATGCGGGCTTGAGACCCATATTTTCCATTACAATCGATATCATGCCGATATGGTTGAAATTGCACGAGAAATTGAAATCAGTCGAATGTTGCTTAAAAAGATATTAAATGATTATAAAATTATAAACACACAGACAAATCTACACTGCCCCGAAAAAAAATTACAATACACATTTTAAACTGTTTTTTTTTGTATTTCTAGCTGCCAAATACCAATGAAACTTTTTATAAACATAGAAATTGTATTGAAACTAAGATAAGAACAGTCAGAAGAATAAAAAAAAAAACAATGGCAATTTAACATAACGCAAAAGAAAAAACACAATAACTAGCATTATAAAAATTTTCAAGATATTTACAAAATAATACATAGTATTTTGTAGCATTACCAATGTTTTTGATTACAGCAGACGTTTTGATTAATGTCTTACGTACTTACATGTGTCCCGTGTTATTTTATTCCATTCTTCCACACAAATTCTGTCTAATTCTCGCAGATTTGGACCCGTAATTTCAATTCTTCCCATAAATTCTTGATTGGGCTGAGATCAGAAGATTGGCAAGACCACTTTATTACATTCACTTCATTTGAATTAAACGAATTTTGTGCGAGTTTTTCAGTGCCTTTTGGATCGTTATTGAAATATCAAGTCTAATTTCAATTATCGCAACTTCACACTTCAATGTTGTTCTTCAAAATACTCCTAAAAAGTATTCCCTTCATTCACCCCTTTTATTATCTATACTTTTCCTACACCTCCTGAACTAAAGCTAGTCCAGATCATATGGATCCTCCTCCAAATTTTGCTGTTGAAATAGTGTATTTTTTACCGGTATTCAATATCTTTTTTTCTCCAAACTTTCAGTGTTATTAGTGTGTCAAATGAGTTAAATTTGGTCTCATCTGACTAAAACACGTTATGCCAAAACTCTTAAGGCTTGCCTTCCATTCTCATTTGAAAATCATGCTTGGGTTTAAGAAGGGGAATTTTCCTTGATAATCTATGGAAGATGTATTTAAGGTGAAAAGTTCTACCGTTTGCTTGCTAACTTGAATTTTATTATTTTCTAAGTCCTTCAGCAGCTCGCCATTATTAATTCTACAAGTATTAATAATTTTCCTTGTTAATAACCTTTCAGCACGTTTGGTTATTTTTCGAGGACATCTTTCTAAAGAAAGAATTGATTTGTACGATTCCAGTCCCAAATTATTGTTTCAACAGAAATCAATGAAACCATGAACTGTTTGAATATTGTTCTACATCCCAATCCACTTTGATGAAGACAATTTGTTTTCTGAGCTCTTTACCAATGAAGTGGTTGCTTACAATATCGTTATTAATTAGAAAATGACGCAATATATTTACCAATTGCTTATGTCAATGCCTTTTGCTTATTCCTGGGCATTCTAAACGTTTCTAAGCATTTTAACATTATAAACCGCAATAGAATTTGAGAAATCCTATGAATTTGATATTGTGTTAAGTTTAGCATTGCTAATTATCGAGTTTTCTTCTTGCATTGTGTTAAATTGTTACATTTTTCCCCAACAATCCCTATCTTAGTTTTATTACATTTCCTACGTTCATATAACGTTTCATAACCATTTAGTAGCTAGAAATACAAAAACTGACAGTTTCAACTACGCATTGCCAACTTTAGCCAGGCACTGTATATATTAAAAAACAAGAACAAAGTGAATATAAGATATTGAAATTAACTTTTTATTCGTTTATATTTTTACTACTAATAGAAAAAAAAAGATTTCATAGTATTGATTTGACCCCTAAAAACTATTTTTGTAAATAAAATAAAAAGAAAAATATAGTTTAATCATTAATTAAGTTTGAGATAAAAAAAAATAGACATTGCCTACTCACAGCTGATTTTTCAGAAAGCCTCTGAAAATGTTACCCAGATAGAAATAGATGATCTCTTACCTGGAATAAAAAGAAAGAATTCATTAAAACCATATTTTAACAAAAATACAAATATGAAACATTCTGTAAAAACGCTAAATGAAAAGTATTAAAAATAGAAAACTTTGATCAATTAACTTTCAATATGAATGTAGGGATATAATTCCCATTATAAAAACTCATCATGCCAACTAGAATTGTATATTTTGTTTTTGTAGGTATCCTTTGAGATGACATTTCATAATCTGTTTATAAAATAAAGTGGGCTGAGGGTGGAGATAGAAAGTTTTCTTTAGTGTAGGTGGATTCCGTCGACCTTCAGGATTAGTTTGGTTTTCTCGGCGGATGGCAAATATTATGTAATCGACAGCACTTAAACGAATGACATGTTTAGTAGTTGGGAGTCTACGTAGTAGTGAAGATGAATGAGGTTGATCAACTACACCACTGCCTTTGAGATTTTAAGAAATAAAGTTTAGCTGACTCGGGTAGATGGGGCTCTTTAACTCGGTAGAGCAACTTATCCAGGTATAGGGAAACACTGAATACAAAAAGCCCAGGTATTTAAAGAACAAGTAAAATGGCCTTGTACCCAACTTAGATTGGTGCTTGACCAAGTAAATATATATATAGTTGACAACATGTGTTTATCTTATGAAAATGATATTCCGATATCCATATTGTAAATTAAATGACTGATTTTTATTTTTTAAGACCTAAAGCAATATTCACAAAAAATATAAATATATAAAGGATATGAATAGTAGTATATGATATCGCTGCAAGTCAAGTTCTGGAGTAAAGTAATTGTTACAAATGCTACTCTTCATAAAACACAATAATAATGACTCGGTCCATTGTATCAAAAAGTAATAAATTATAGATATTACATTTGTTTTTGGAATCCTGGAGGTGAGAAGTTAATCTTTATAAATGTTATTCGGACTATTTTCCTCAACCTTATATTCACTATCTTATAACGTCTAAATCTAAAATCAATATGAGTTAACAATTTAGGTCATCTGAGGAAGACCAAAGGATATGTTAGTTGAAAAGTAGAAAGAACAATAAGGATGAAGAAAATGGTCTAAATAGCATTTATATAAAAAAGAAGCTATTTTCGCATTAACGAATAATAATGTTAGTTACTAGAACAGAACAATTAAAAAAAAAGGAATATCACAAAGGAAAGAAATCAAACAAAAGTTTATGATTTTCAGTTTGTCTCAAGAAATAAAAATATGAAATGTATCACAGCTGTTAATCCGACAAAACCGAAAGCAGAACACGAATGTATTCGGGTGGACCCAAGAGAAGTTAGATACGCTAATGGCAAAACAAGAATAATTAAGGTATGCAAGAAAGTACTGGAAGAGGAAGTTGAGGACTCAAAATCGATGTAAAATGAGTGATTTTGTAAGAGTGAGCACAACGAAAGTAGGTGTTACATAATATAATTGCATGAAGTGTGATGTAACCGGTGACAATGGTAAATGATAACATCAACCCACAAAAGCAAGAATTCCGAAAATTGGTTGATTATTGATGATGTAAATGACATCCCTAAACAAACATTGCTTAAGATTGTCGTTAAAGCTTAAAAGATATAAGTAAACGAAATGGAGTATTGGGGAAAAATGCAATTTAAAGGAATTAACAATTATTTTGTTTTAAGTACTATTTCGTTTATTTGACAATAACACACACACAAACTGTGTATTTTTTTTCGTTCTACTTGCAAACTCATATTTATAATTTTTTCGAATTAATTTCCACTCTCAGCAATGAACTTCTTAGGTTTTGGTCCGGTTTATATTTTGATTGTTGTGGCTTGTTGGTTAGAGATGTGACAACTCTTAATAAAATAAAACATGAACATTTGCTTAGCTAATATCATACTTCGAGATCCTTGAGATGAGACGTAATGATTTTTAATTGTTTTAATACGGACTATGGACCTAATCTTTGTATTTGTTAAAACACGGAGGAAGACAACATCATTGTGTTCAGTGAGTTTTGGCCGTGGTAACTTTTGATCTCTCTCTTGGGATCTTTTGTGTTCAGATTAAAGCCTTAATTGCGAACAATAACCTTTATTTAACCCATCAGAGGAAACTAATTCAGTCTCATCAAGTTATATTATAGTTTTCCCAACAGATTGAGGAAGCTTGTCAAGAATTCCTTGATTCGAAGCAGTCTATAACCAGATCCAAAAGCTTGCAGTTATATTATAGTTTTCCCAACAGATTGAGGAAGCTTGTCAAGAATTCCTTGATTCGAAGCAGTCTATACCCAGATCCAAAAGCTTGCAGGTCAATGGCAAATCATGGCGAAGATCTTAAGAAAAAATGGTCTTTATTTTGAGGAATAATTTTTGTTGTTTTTGTTAGTACTTGACAAGTAAAATTTAGAACTTTTTACGATTTTTTGGGACGACATAATAAACACTTGGTTGAGCACCAAACAAAGTTAGGCACAAATATATTTGTGTTTATTACATTTCTGAACGTTTTGGAATTAGTGTTATTACACTCATTCAGTTGACAGCCCTCATCTACCCGGACATTAAAATCAGTGTTTTATGTAGATGAGTTACTCTCCTTGAGTTAATGGTTCTTATCAGCCCGTGTTTTGGAATAAGTTTTACCTTCAACTTAGAAGGATTGTACTGCTTGAGTTGAAAGGCTTCAACAAATGTTATCCTGACTATAGCTCCCTCGAGTGAACGAGCCTCATCTGCCCGAGGCAGAAGAAAATGAATGAAATGATTTTGAATTCCTCTAATTTGATTTTACTCCATGTTCGCTGCCTTTCTTGTCTTCTAAAATTTCAATCTATTTTTAACAGTCTTTGCTGCTTTTCACTTGCTGTCAGGATTGATTATCTTCAGATGAATTTTAGTGTTGAAAACTAACACCTTAGGTCATTACAACTTGCTAGACGGATAAACTAAATTTCAAAATTCAGAAAAAAGAAACTGTTTCAAAACTAATAATAATTAAAAATTCCCACAAGCAAAACGAAAATATATCATTTATACTTGGTCGAGTAACAAACCAAGTTTTGCACAAGGCCAATTTTACGTGCTTATAAATTACTGGGATTTTTGCAATCAACAGGTATTCTGATTTAGATGATGGGCCTTATCTACTAGTGTTTTTGGAATCAGCGTTATTCTTAAATCTGATGAGGTACACTCTCAAGTTAACGATTCTAATCTGCCAGAATCAGCTGAAAGTAGATGTAAGGTTTTTGACTATGATTTGAACTAGTATAACAAGATTTCATAATTCAGGCTTTTACCACTGCTCCACCTTCACTAACAATAAGAAAAAAGACATTATATAAACTTTGTCGAGTAAAAAATACCAATTAGACAAAAGGACAATTGTAAGCGATTATTATATTATCATTTTTTTTGTAATCAAGCAGTTGAATCTGAAAACAATGGCTTTGACTGGGATTTGAACTCGTATAAATATGATTCAGAGTTCATGCATTTACCACTGTTCTACTTTTGCTGCCAATAATGAAAAGAGATATAAGTGTTTGTCACAATCTGAAATACATAAATCGATATTAAGCCAGAAGAAAAAGAAACACCATTTTATCTTTAAGAACAAAATATATTATAATTGAAAATAAACCGCGATCGTCTCGAAGTGAGAAAAAATTGTAAATGAATTATTCAGAAGAAAAAAAAATGACATCTCTGGGAAAACGTACTTGGTGTTTAATGAAGAAAAAAAAAGATAAGGTTTCTTTAGCGGAAAAATAATTATACTGTTAGAGAAATAAGACAGAAATAGAGAGGTAAATGTGTATGTTAAAAAGGAGTAGAGGGAAATGAATAGAGAAACAGGGAGGAAAGTGGATTGAGAAAGAGATTGAGAGAAATATATATGAGAGAGAGGGGGTGAGACGGAAAGATTATATATATATATATATATATATATATATATATATATATAGAGAGAGAGAGAGAGAGA
>JAUZSX010324203.1:0-11447 GCA_034780655.1 Idiosepius hallami | reverse complement strand
GATTCAAGAGAATATGAAATTCACAAGCGGTCCTCAAACCCGCATGTATATCCTTGATGAAGGAGATGGAGAAGCATTCTATTTGCCGTAGACTCTCATTCAGACGCAGGGACAGGACGACCGGATGACCGCCAGTTTAGTCAGGTTTGTTATATCACATTTAATTTAGAATATCACACAGACTGTCTTTAATGTGTACTTTTTGTAAGTAAAGAATCTTGGAGGAGAGGTGAGAAGAAGGTAATGAAAATTCAAGAATTTTGTGGAAAAATAAAAAACGCGCATCTAAATGATTTTTTTTTTTAATTTTTAGAATTTTAAAACACTGAACATATTCAAATGCTTTCAAAACAGCCTTATTATTGTTTACTTCAACAATCTGGAATAGAAACTTTTTGTCTCACTGCTTTATGGTATTTGTTTAATTCTAAAAGATAATAGAAGTTATCACAAGAAAAAGTTGGGAGAAAATAAAGAAAATAACTTTAGTTCAACTTACAGGTTTCAAACCTTCTCCGATCCACTCTGAACTAAAATGAGTACAAGTGTATACTACTCTTCCAGAAATTTATTAAACTATTTTTTGAGAGAAGAACACACACAAATGAGTTTTACAATATCCAAAATAATAATTTTTTTTTTTTAAAGAGGCAAATTTTTTCAATATCTATTTAAAGAAAGGAAAATACAAATATACATACATCGCAAAAGATTAAACAGGCAGCAAAACCAGGAAAACACGAAGGTTGCAACAAGTTTCGAGCTATAATGAAAAAAATAATTTTAGTTATAATATCTTTACAATAAAAAATCTAGAATTAGTTCTAAATTAACAAAAAAATAAATAAATAAACTAATGAGTTACAGGATCAAGATATTTTGAATCAAATTCAATATATAAAAATAAAAACAAAGATTTAACATAATAGCAATAAACAACAATTTTTTAAATTTCCAACAGTTTACTTTTTTTTTTGAGAGGGGGGAGTTAATAGAATTTATGGGGAACTGCTATTGCTTTAGTCTTTGAATTCAATTTTCATTTTTGATAAATCTAAACTTAGATCAAAATAAACAAACATGAAATACTTTTAATTATTCCAGAGTCAATTCTGATTCTTCCTGAAAATCTTTATAAAAACTAATAAAATAACACTATTAAACCATTTTATATTGGTATTTTGAGCATCAAAATAATTTTGATCGTTCAATTAATCCGCAAAAGATGAGAAAATTACGAAAAACGTAACTGGTATTATCTATATATTCATATAAATGAAATCGTGTTTATTGGGTTTTATGTTCGGTTTCAAATTTCCAGTTTACGAACACTGCACTAGATTGAGCAGACACTACTTTTCTAGAAGAAAACAAGAAATTAAACTGTGAACACAGGTATTTTTAAATGGTCACCCATTTAACTACTGACCAGAATCAACATTGCTTAACCTTGGGGATCTGACAGGAACAGGTATCTCTGATGGAAACAGATATCTCCAACATGACTTGATTAAATAAATAATTTTAACAACATAGGAATGAAGATTTTTTTGCTTAAAAATTCTATTTTAAAAACACAGATAAGATACAAATAAGTATTTTTGAAATTTAAGAAAAAAAAATTCATTTTCAAACACAAAGCGTTTTAGAAAAAAAAGTTTAATAAGCATTGTTCAAATAATAAAAATTATTTAAAAAATAAAATGTAACAATTATTGTATCTCTATTTAACAAAAAAACAGAAAAAAAAACCAAAACAGACTATTTACACAGAGTTCTCAGAAAAAAAACTATAATAGTTACATAACAAATGATTCAGACCACTAAAATTTGCATATGTATGGTAAAGTCTTTCTATTTAATGGGCTTTGAGTACTACTTTAGAGAAAAGCATTATAAATTAATCTAATATAAAAAAATCTTCATAAATAATTTTAGTATAAAAATCATTAAAAGTAAATTTAATATGAAAAAGGATTAGAAATGAATTTAGTATAGTTTTATACTATACTTTTTACATTTAGTATTAAAAAAAGCATTGAGTGTCTTCCTAGGCTTTTCTAATTATCTTAGTGGCAAGTCCTCGGCGCCAGCCAATACTTCTAGTATTAATTAATAATTCACTATGATCGGGAGAGAAATCGCCAAATTGTAGCAGACCAGGTGCTCCTGGGTCTGCTGCAATTTAGCAATTTCTTTTCTGATTATAGTAAATTATTAATATGATCAAGTGCCTCTTCTTACCCCAATCCCCATATATATGTGTGTGTGTATTTAGGAAGGCACTTGATCAACCTAGAGAAAACCAAAGTGACATTAACTCAACTCCCATATACTCCATATGAAGTATTAAACATACATGGTTTGGTTTGGTTGGGTTTAACGACCTATCAACCTTTTATGGTTATTTAAGGTCACACAGGTTTCAGAGAAAATTTTCTTTGTTTATTGATTCAATTTTTTTTAAATATGATTTAAGTCAATTGTTGTAGTTTCTCATTTTTTTTTTTAAATGTGAATTTCAGCTATGTTTTTTGGGGTTTTTTTTGGAAGGTATATGGTTGGGTTTATTTATATTTTATTAAGCAGTTTTATTTTTTTTAGGAAGGATATTATTTCAGTAGGGTCTGTTTCGTTGAAAATGTCTCTCAGGTTAGATGCATGGTAGTGTATCCTTTGTCTACCTTGGCAGCACTATCTCTCTGGATGGATTGCTTGATAACGAGATTTTCGTCAGAATCAAAAAACTAGCAAGGCTTTTTGAAATCTTGAAGGATGCTGTGGTTAAAAAGAGTACACTCCCCCCCACTAACAGGACAAAAGTGAGCCTGTCTGAGTCGTGCGTTGCACCTCCCTTTCTATACTCTTCAAAGACATGCAATACTTACAGCCAACATATCAAGGCTTTAGAAGATTTCACTAGTCTGGCCTCAAAAGGATCTTAAATGTAAAGTGGCAATCTTTAATGTCTGATGTCGATTAACGCAGACAAGCCAATACTTCTAGCATAGAAGTGCACATCCTATGCGTTAGGCAAGGCACCTAGTTTCTATTATTCTTGTCTTGTTATTTATTTATATATATTCATATATTAATTGTAGTTCTTCTGAAGCATCATAGATTATTGATAATAAATATAAGGTTTATTAATGCTATAATGGTGTATTAAATGTATCAGTCAGTTATATTTCAGAGCTATAATTCTACACTAAACATTTACCAAAACATAATAATAAACATCATAAATTTTTCCTATTTGTCTTATTTCCTATTTATATTGTTTGAAAACATACATATAAAAGTCAAATTGTCATGTTTGATTGGGTTCTACATATGATTTCAAATTTTCAAGCACTGCGCGCGGCTAGATAAAGCTAAAGAAAACAAAAAAATTAAACAGTAAATACTTATCTTTAAATGGTCACCCATCTATCTACCAACAAAGCTCAACACTGCTTAACTTCAGTGATCTGACAGACACCGGTATCTCTAATGCTACTTGAGGGACAAATTATTTTAACAATATAGCAGTGGAGATAGATGCTTAAAAATTTTATTTTTCCTTTAACAAGTATTGTTCAAATAAAAATTACCATAAAAAATTAAATGTAACTTAAAAAAAAAATTACAATTAGAAATTCAGATCACAGAATTTGCACACGTATGCTACAGTCTTTATATTTAATAGGCTTTGTTAACTAGAAGATAAAAGCTTTAGAAATTAATTTAATATAAAAAAGCTTCAGAAATAATTTTAGTATAAAAACCATTTAAAATTACTTGAGTATGAAAAAAGATTAGAAATGAATTTAGTATATAAAATTTAGTATAAAAAACATTGAGTGTTTTTCTAGATAATAGGCTTTCCTAATTATCATAGTGGCAAGTTCCTGGCCACAGGCTATGCTTCTAGTATATTGTCAGGTCATGTTATGTGCTACTGGTACTATGTAAACCAGTACTACCTGCCGCATAGCCGGGTCACCGGCGACTAAACTGGTTCCCATACGAGCTTTGTTTGGTGAAGAGGGTGAATAGTCTCCCTGAAGGATTAAAAACAAGACCTTTCAAAGGGTGGATGAACCCTTTTTGGGGTTAACAGCCAACTAGCAAGGTGTGTGTGTGTATATGGGTCATTCCATATCAAATCATCCAGAAAAAAAGATCTTAGACACCCTTACATCTCAGATTTTTTTCAAATTTTCACTATATGTTGGTATCATAGAAACTAGAAAATTCTGAAAATTTGAGTTTCTAACTCTAAGCGGTTCCGGATTTTATGAGAATCGCGTTTTGTCGCAAATTTCCGCCATTTTGAATTTACATTTTTGGGCATAAATCAATTTCTAGACTAGGTACAACCTTGAATATATATGGAAGGAAAATGCAGCCAAATGGAGTGGGGCATCATTAAGACACTCGAGATAATCCCAGATTTCTTTTGTGGCGGCCCCTGCACCTGTTCTCTCAGACGTACTGGAATGTCCTTTCCTCTGACCCAGGGAGAGTTCAGGTGAGAGAAGCATTTGGTCAATGCAAGGACCAACCAAGCAAGCTTAACAGTCCTGGTGGAGATCCAAGCTTTGATTCATTTTTTTGCATTGGTTCGCAAACGTTCTGCTTGTCACTTGCACCAATGTCATCGGTTGTGATCAGACCTGAGATACCGGCACTCCTACATGGGGTGCAGCATAGGCAGGAGACACACTGCTGCCAGCACTGGCCACACGGCGTCCAGGCCTAGTGGGCCATTGGTCATAAGATGTCAAAGTTTGAACTCCAAGCATTGTCAGTAATGACAGATGCTTGCCAAAATTTTATATATATATATAAAGAGGCCACTTATGTAGATTAAACCAATAACTGATAGATTTAGAATGAAAAGAAAACCTTTTCTTTTTTTTCAAACACAAACTAAGCCTCCAAATTTTTGCTAAATGTCTATTTTTATACAACATATGTGCTGAAAATAATGTAAAACAGTAGGTGTAACAAAAATATGATCAAGCACATATACAAGTATAAGAAAAGAAAGCAATGTGAAAGAAAAGAGGAAATCCTTGCCAGGTATATTTTGGCATTTGATACAATACGGGTAAGCACACAGCCAAAATAAACTGGGTTTTACAAGTAGTTTTATTTTTGCTAATGAAAACAAGAGAGAAAAAATATCCCAAGACCATGGGGTTTACACCTGAGCAGAAGACTGGACAAAATTTTGATTTTTATCCATATATCAAAATAATCTGATAAGAAATAACAATACAATAAAATTTCAAAAAGTATATTTTTGTTTGTTTTTTTTTTCTTGTATAAAATAGGTACATTGAATCAGTCATAAAAGAGAAACAAATATATATGCAATTGACAATCTTTTAACAGTAGGGAAGAGAATATTTTTGGGAAACAAAGTTGCTTCGACTTTGCTTTACTTTCAATAAAAGATACACTACCAAATAACAATACCAGTTTCTTAAAAATACTAAATTTTTGGTGTGTGCACACAAACATAAAAATCATAAGACTGGATACATGCAAACACACTGTAAGACACCAAATACTTATGTACGTATATATAAATACACACACACATAAATACACACATCACTACAAACATACATATATACAGAAATATATATGACTTCACATACACATATACAGAAATCAAAAATATAAACTGAAAATATGAAAATTTAATGAAAATCTTGAAGAAAGTTAGAATTTAAAGAATTTAAGGAATTCCTTAGATATTGACCATAAACTAATAAAAGCTTTTAGCTATTAAGATCAAACATTAAGAATAATTCTAAAATAATAACAGGTTTATTAAGAGTTTACAAAGGGCAGTGAATATGGAGCATTTGTAAAAGCTTGGGCTCAGGAATCATATTACAAAAATTCAAATCTCAGTAAAAGCTATTGCTTTTACCTTAAGTTGCCTTGGGCACATGGGGCTTGTTAATTCAGAACAGTAACTAATCTAGGTGAAGGGCAATACTGATTAAGAAAGCCCAACGATGAGCATGTAAAAATGGCCTTGTGCCTAACTTGGATTTGTGCTCTATCAAGTAAATATAAAAAGAACAACAGGTTTACTATTATTACAAAATAGTTTAGATCTATTCCCTTGATAAGGATCAGAAGATAATTTGACTGTTGAAACATACCAAAAACAGTATTTTAGCTAAAAAATAAATTAAATGAACAGAGTTTAGATATATTAATAAACTCTGTTCGTGTTTCGAAAAGATAGCTAAAAATGAAATTTTAGGCCATATTTTATAAAAACAAAATTTGAATTTCAGAGATTACGTGCTAGTCAGGATATTTGTTAAAGTCTAGATGACTTCATTGTTACTAGATTAAAAAAAAATTAAGCCAAGTTTTTAGGAGAGGGCAGTTCTAGAGCAGCCACTGGTTTTTAATCTCAGCAGAGAATTAGGTCAAAGAATTAAAATTAATTCCAAAATAAATAATTAAGTGATAAGGACAGAAAACACATTCATTTATTTATATCAATTTTCTATCATTATACAAAATGTAGAGTATTTTAGTGAGATCTTTTCAAGGATAAAATACTATTTAACCTACCAGGTGACAAAAAACAGGAATTAGCCAGTCATGCTCAAAGACAGAGAATGATCCATGGTTTAAAAATTACGAACGTATTATCAGGTCAATACTTTTATTATGTACTAGCAGCCCTTGACCCAGCGTTGCTTGGGTTTCTTTAGGCAATGCCTGATTATAAAGCAATCTTCTAGTTTTTAATGCAAAAGAATCTAGTTGATTACATGATCAATATTTAAAGGCTTTTTTTAAAATAGATTACAGTGGTGAGTGGTGAAGAATTAGACTTCTTGACAAAACTTTAATGGCTAAATGTTAATGATGTAAATGAATATTCTATGAATCCTAAAATAAACAAATATGTATATTGAATAATTAGAAATTCCCCCCCTCGACTATTTCAATAGTTTTAAACAGTAACATTAATTACAAGTAAACAGGAATCAACCTCAATCTCATTCAAGGAAGAGCAAGAACATAATTAGGATAAAAACTATGACTACAACTCTACACTACACCTGCACCTCACAAAGAAAAAAAAAACTTCACAAATAAAATTGCTCAAAGTGCTCAAATTATATGATGATCAGGTGTAGGTAGATAAACAAGGTTATCACGCGAAACTGGCATAGATGCAAATATATGCCAGTGTTTAAGTTAATAACCTATTTTGTACACATAAACAAAGAGCATGTTAAGAGAAGAGAGTACCATAAGTGTTTGTTACATGATTGCAGATTAAAAAGGGAAGAAGAGTCACTTCATTTCTCAAGGGAAGATGGTTAACTTATTTCAAAACTTTTCAGACTTTTTCTATTCAACTTACTAACAGATATTGGCCTGTTTGTTAGTAAGAACAAAATAATCAAATTTCTATTTTTTTTTTTTTAATCGACTTAAAAAAAAATTTTTTTAAATCAATATTTAAATAATTATTTATTTGGTCATCGGGTTGTTTTTGAGGAGTCGGTTTAGGGGTTTGTTTTTGTTTACAGTTATAAATTGTCAGAAAATGTTAATTCTTAATTATGGCATGGCATATCCCCATTAAGAAAAAGAAAAAAATATTGTAATATTAAACTTGGTAAATAACGAAAAGGGAGATAATTAAAGGGATGGCCAGTTAAACCCTTAAGTCTCTTTGCCTTGGGTAAGTTTAAGTGTCATGATGAAGTGTCAAGAGTTGTAGCAGTGTTAGTAGAGTAAGATTAGACTGTTTGTTTGTGTTCTCTAGTAAAACCCGCTTTATTTCCACTTATTCCCAGTTTGTTGCTTAAGAGACAGAATGCATTTAATCATTGTAATGAATGAATGCAATATTGTAAGTAATTGGAGAAAATTATAAATTAAAGAAAGCGTAAATTGTTTGTTGTGATGAAGATGAAGTTGAATTTAAATGGTCTTTTGCATGAAATTCCTCGAAGAAAGATCTTTATTTGCGCACGTTTTTGAGGTGAGGTATGAATTTAATGCGCTTCTTGATAAATAGTGCGTGCGTGCCTGTGCTGTGCGCGCTCACGAGGACAAGAGCTTAACGTTTATTCTCCTGTCTGTCTTGAAGTGTCATCTTTTTATATAGTTTTGTTGTTTTTCGGAAATGTTAGCATACTTGTAGTTTTTCAGTGTTTAGTATATTTGACAAATGTTTCTAAACCCAATTATGATTACAACATTTTTTGACATTACTGGTGGTGGAGTGGTGGTGTGGGGTGTCTACTACAACATTACTACTCGTATGAATTACACCTTTAGGTGCTACAATCCTCGCACGTCATCAGTGCTGTAAATCCACATCCTTAAAGGTTTCGGGCCTAAGATATACAGCAAACCTTTTCCGTGGCTGGCCCGACGAGCACACATATACATATATGTGCATGTCTTCCCGTGTGTGCGTGTGTGGTTTTTGTTTTTACTCCACTGAAACTTGTCTTGCTCTTCAAACCAGTTTGGGGAAGTCCACTTGGGACAGTTAATATTATATTTACTTGATCGAACACCAACCCAAGTAAGGCACAAGGTCATTTTTACGTGCTGAACCTTTTGTATTCTGTGCTTCCCTTCACCTAGATGAGTTGCTCTCCTGGGTTAACGACACCAACAGGGACACACGACATAAGAACTTATTCTACTGAGTAGGTGTAATATTATATTTAATTGGTCGACCACCGACCTAAGTTAGGCACATGGCCATTTTTACGTGCTCTATATTCCTGTTTTTTTTTTAATTTTTTTGTTATCCAGTGTTGCCCTTCACCTAGACGAGTTGCTCTCCCGAGTTAACGATCCCCATCTGCCCGAAAATAAAGTTTTTCTTCAATTCGTCCAAGAACTTTTTGATTTACCCTCGTATTGAGATAATTTTGCCTCTTCAAGAAAAAAACGGAGGCTAGGGCGTATCTTCGTACAGAAAATAGTTAGTCCTCCAACCACGTGATATCTCCCTCTGTGCATCCTAACTCACCGGAATATATATATATATTCTATCCTGGGCAGCAAAGGTGGAGCATTGTTCGGACTCAGGAATCGTATTACGCGAGTTCAAGTCCCAGTCAAAAACCATTACTTTTACTTTAGCAGCCTCGGGCAGATGAGGCTCGTTAACTCGGGAGAGCATCTCATCTACGTGAAGGGTAACACCGAAGGTAAAACCCCCAGTTTGAGCACATAAAAATGGCTTTGTGCCAAACTTGGATTAGTACTCACCAAGTGAATATAATGTCCTTATCTAAGTGAAGGGTAACACCGAATTTAAAAAGCCCGGGTAAGAGCACGTAAAAATGGCCTTGTACCGAACCTGGGCTGGTGCTTACTAAGTAAATATAATATCCTCATCTAGGTGAAGGGTAACACCGAATGTAAAAATCCCGGGTAAGAGCACGTAAAATAGCCTTGTGCCAAACTTGGGATAGAGCTCACAAAGTAAATGTAATATATTATATATTCCATTCTGGGGGATGCCAGGTGTCCCAACAAAAATAAGTATACATATAGATGCAATTCCGAGAATGAGTGTCTCTGGCAATTTTCCGTCTTTCCAAATTGAAATCATTACATTATATTTCAACACCTGAGCCACAGGAAATATTTCACTCATGCACATTAAGGTACACTGATTAACAAATCAAGAAACAAGTGATTCTACTTAAAATCTCGTTACCTAAGTTGAGCAGTTTGATGATTTTTATAACTTGAACACAGGATGATATTCTATAGGAAAATTTGGTTTAATTTTTGGTGCTTTACGGCATATCAACCTTTTTAAGTCTTTTTTTTGTTTTTGTTTTATGGCATATCAACCATTTTAGGCTTTTAGGGTGTTTAGGGTAATGAAGTTAGAGCATTGGTAAAAGCTTGGGCTCTGGAATCGTAGTACGCGAGTTCAAATCTCAGTCAAAACCACTGCATTCGCCTTTAACTGCCTCGGGCAGGTGGGGCTCGTTAATTCGAGAGAGCATCTTATCTAAATGAAGGGTCACACCGAATGCAAAAAAACGGGCAAGAGCACATAAAAATAGCCTTGTGCCAAACTTGGATTGGTGCTCACTAACTAAATATAATATCAATCATTTTAGGTGATCTGAAGCTGAGAACAATCATCATATCGTGTTCACTGTTTAACCCATGGCTGGAGGGAATGTGGGTATTCATACCTTTTCCAATGATATTAATCCAATTATGAACGCAAATGGAACAACTTAGATTCCAATTCGCGCACTACGATTCCAAATCCTACTGCCTAACCACTTGGCTAGAAGAAGTGTGCTTTCCACCTCATTCACAGTAAAAACCAATAACACAGAAAAAATATACATAGGTTTAACAGAGGGAACATGGAAACAAAGAAGTTATGCACACAAGACTTCGTTTAACAATAAAAATACGAAAACTCCACTACACTGTCTAAATTCATATGGGAACTGAAAAACGCCAACAAACCCACACTTGAAATAAAATGGAAAATTAAGAAAACCGTCCAAGGCTAAAAAAAACACATCCAAACAATTTAACCTCTGCCTACAAGAAAATCTAGCAATAATCATCTTCCCTGTCCAGAGCAACCTTTTTAACAAAAAATCGGAGATAATTAATAAATGTAGACAAGAAAATAAAGGCTTCATCACGATTAAGAAAAATAAAGATAAAATAAAAATAAAATGATAACAATAATAATAGCAACAATTATATAGAAATAACAACAGTAACCTAGAATAGCAATAATAATAACAATATTAATAATAAACTGAAAAATAGCTAAACTAGTAAGTACAAATATAAAGAACACATCCAAACAATGCAACCTCTGCCTACAAGAAAAACTAGCAAGAATCATCTTCCCTTATCAGAACAAACTCTTGAACAAAAAATCGGTATCTCTCTTAATTTCTCTCTCCTTCTAATATAATCTCTCCCTCTTTAAAAATCTCTCTCTTTAACTCAACATCTCTCTCTTTAACTCAATCTCTTTATCTCTCTAAGTCTCTCTCTTTCTCTCTCTCTGTTGCTCGAACTCAATGTCTCTCTTAAACTCAATCTTTATCTTTTTAAAAATCTCTCTCACGCGCGCGCTTTAACTTTATCTCTCTCTTTAACTAAATCTCTCTTTCTTAAAAAAAAAACCTCTCTTTTAAACTCAATCTGTCTCTCTTTCACTCAATCTCACTCTCTATAACACAATCTCTCTCATTAATTCAATCTCTCTCTTACAGTCAATTTATCTCTCATTTTCACAGGTCTCTCTCTTTAACTTTTGCTCAATCTCTCTCTCTCTCTCTCTCTCTCTCTCTCTCTCTCTCTCTCTCATATTCAAACTCTTTCTTTAAACATCTTGCTTTTTCTCGATATGTCTCTCTTTCTCTCTCTCTCTATCTTTCTCTCTT